>JBBPQL010000826.1:0-16529 GCA_038092515.1 Boletus subparvulus | reverse complement strand
CTCCCATGGCATAAAACAGATTCTCCAGCCCAAAAAACCGAGGTACTCCTCAGTGCGACCGTCAGTATACTGTTTTCTTACTGACAATGTTACCTCAGCCTGGGACCAGCTGATTATGAATTCGAAATGTCCACCCGTGCCGGCGCTATTCTTATACTGCCGCAAGGCGCTACGTCTGTCGAACTGTTATCAGCAGAACAATTTCGCGAGGTGGCAACGAAGAACGCGCTTAGCTGGTATGAATTTGCCAAGAAGTGCTATGGCGACCAGTATCTCGCCGATCGCTCCCTTTACCTCATCACTGGATTTTACAAAGCTCCCTCCTGGTCTCTCGGTTCATTCAACAACCCTACGAATGCCACAGGAAAAATCCTGGCCCGAACAGATAACACCAATCCTAAGATCTACCGACTGGAGTTCACGTTTTTCGCCGATTGTCGCGACAGTAGTGGTAACGACAGCGAGAGCATCAATCAAACTGTTTTCATAACTGGCTTCAAGATTACAGTTAACACATTTCTTCCGGATCCCATAGTTCTGAGGGTCACCGAATCGGAAACCACCTGGTCCATATTAGTTCGGCTGTTCAAGGCCTGCCTCAAGCAGTTACGCGGTTTGTCAGGAGGCCACAGACCGCGTGCAGCGATAAGTAAGCTGTGGAGGCGACTGCTCGTGGACTGACTGACGATCTGTTGATGGCGAACAGGTGTGGTGGATAGCCCACAGTTATCCCAGGTTAGCTTCGTGTTTGCATTTGTCTGAATTCCAAACACTGACTTTTTCATCAGCCCTTTCATCCTGCCGATATCATCAACCGTTTCCTTCTAAGCAAGGTTCGTCTGACACGACAACGTCGCCATACTATGTCGAATTTCTTACTATATCGGTCAGAAACCGAACGCCAGGGTTGCCATTACACATGATAATCAATGGATGGGTATGATGAAGGTAGTTCGCTATGGTGTTTTCGTCTTAGACATGTCTTACTCGTCCTTTAGGATGGACTGACGTATGAGGACTTTCTCCAAGAGGACCGCCTTGGAGCATTCTTAACACGATACTATACCATCTCTGTTGACTCAGAACGTGAAAATGGTAAAGTTTTCATCATTATAATCGACAATCATTGTTGAATACTCCTTAGCCGCTGTATCTCTGCAAGGCAATGCGTGCGTCTTGGTGCTTTCATATACTCGGGACATTAAAAACTGTGTTCACAGTGATGACATCATGGATTCCGTTTTCCCCATCGTTCACCCACATGACGCTTTATCCGGGGCCGAGATGTCGGATCCTGCTGCTTCTGAGCTCGAGTTTTCACACCCTCCTACACCCTCACTCGAGAATCCACGGATTGTCATTACACGCACGTGTATATTTGTTCAGAATGTTTGGAAAAGTCTGACAATCGTTTTGCAGGTATCCGTGCTCAAAATATACTTTATGCCTTCAAGCGGATCCCAGCTGGTTTTTATGTCCTTGTCCAGTTCCATACCACACAACGAAGAACCCAAAATAAGTCTATGCGGTTGAATGATAACGGTATCGAATGGGAGGATGCGGTTCTGCTGTGAGTTTATCATCTTCTGCTCGTATACGGGCGTTGACTGTTTCTAGGCCCTCTGGAGCATCCGACAAAGTTCGATTCACGGTTTATGCTTCCTTCGAACTAGACCCGATTTTGGGAAACGGGGAAGCTCTCTATACGTCAGAAAGTCGTATAGAGGAGTTGGTCGGTGGCACATATTGTGAGTGAATCCCTCTGAGGGTGACACATCGAGTCGCAGATCTTAATGCCGATATAGTAATCACATTTTCTCCGGGAGAATTAGGGACTACAGTTCCTGATCCCTCGTTGCTCATTACCCTAGGACGATGGTATTCTAATCGTCTGGTAGTAGCCCCGATCGGCGACGATAGTAATGTGATTGGTCCTGTAGTATATGTCCATGCCCTTTGGTTGACGACTCGTTGGCAGTTGGACTCGGAAGAATCCTCGGCCCTCGTTCTCGAGAAGACTGGTTTAGGGCAAGAAGCTCTCCTCCGCTACTATAACGAATATCAGAGAGAAGACCTCGAGAATGCTATCCAACATTTCGAATGCGCCTGGCGCACCTGTCTATTAACACACCGATGTCGTGCGGTGGTGCTTGTCAACCTCGCGAAGGCAAAGTTCATCAGCTATCAGATTGACCCCACAAGCGCAAATCTCAACGAGTCCATCCAACTTTATCAACAGGCCCTGGATCTGCATCCTTCTGGTCATCCGGACAGACCGGCGACGTTGCTACAGCTCGCTCAAGCTTTGTTATTTCGCTACGAGAAGCAGGGATGTAATGAATCTGATGCAGATGAGATCAACGGGCTCATGACCAATCCCCGGGTTTTCACTGAAGACAGTCACGAATGCCGAGCTGCGGATCTAGTGCTCGAAACGCTCGAGCGATGCAGAGTTGTAAACTCTGGAAACTCGGACAAACTCGACAATTTGATCCGGAAATTGGAAGATAGCGTGAAGGTGCCTCCAAATGGCTACTTTGACATACCGCAACGATTAATTAACCTCAGCACTACGTTATGGACACGCTATACGAAACATGGCAAACTTGATGATCTTCACCACTTGTTGGAGATAAACAAGCAAGCCTTGCAGCTGCTCCCGGGTCGTCATCCTGACAGGCTTCCTGTCCTAAGAACCGTCGGCGTCATATTGTGGAGACTCTTCGAGATCGGCGGGGACCTCAACTACCTCGAACAGTTGATTTCGCCCAGCAAAGAAGCTTTACAGCTCATACCGGAAGGACATCCCGAACGTCCGTACTGGGTCAACAGTGAGTGGCTCCATCACAATTTTGCTGATGCACACATGAATATGCAACTTAGACTCTACAAGTTATGTTGCTGAGATGTCGAAACGGTTAGGCAATATAGCCTTCGAAGCTCAAAAATATCATTTGCAGGCAACATCTCTCGTCGACAAGTTTAAGCGAGGAGGAGGAACTAGTTACATCACCGAGGCGATCGACCTTGACCGTAAAGTACTGAAACATTGCCCACCCGGCCACCCCAATCGATCTGTCTCATTGGCTTGGCTTGCAATTCATCTCAGTGATCGTCACGGCCGGCTGGGAGGGATAGAGGACATCAATGAGGCCATTGTCCTCGACCGAGAAGCACTCGGCCTTCGCCCGCAAGGGCACCCAGATCGGTCAATGTCGTTGAACAACCTTGCAGTTCATCTCTCCACTCGGTACAAGCAGCTCGGGGAAATGCAGGACCTCAATGAGGCCATTGTCCTCGACCGAGAAGCACTCGGCCTGCGCCCGCAAGGGCACCCTGATCGGTCGGCGTCGTTGAACAACCTTGCAGATTGTCTCTCTACTCGGTACAAGCAGCTCGAGGTAATGCAGGACCTCGATGAGGCCATTGTCCTCGACCGAGAAGCACTCGGCCTGCGCCCGCAAGGGCACCCTGATCGGTCGGCGTCGTTGAACAACCTTGCAGATTGTCTCTCAACTCGGTACAAACAGCTCGAGGTAATGCAGGACCTCGATGAGGCCATTGTCCTCGACCGAGAAGCACTCGGCCTGCGCCCGCAAGGGCACCCAGATCGGTCAATGTCGTTGAACAACCTTGCAGTTCATCTCTCCACTCGGTACAAGCAGCTCGGAGAAATGCAGGCGCTCGATGAGGCCATTGTCCTCGACCGAGAAGCACTCGACCTTCGCCCGCAAGGGCACCCTGATCGGTCACAATCATTGGACAACCTAGCACGCCACCTCTCTGATCGGTTCAAACGGTCGAAGCAGCTACGAGAGGAGGTGGAGCTGTTCAGTCTCTACGCTCAACTCGTACACGTCCCCAAAATTGTGTCTCCCATTGATATTTCTGCCGCTAAGGCATGGATCCGTGCAGCTGAGAATTACCACCATCCCACCATACTTCTTGCATACGAAACATGTCTTCGACTACTTATTCAACATCTGGCCGCTCTGCCATCATTGCCTCAGCATCTTGTCATCCTCAAAAGCCACACGTCGTCCCTCGCAGTGGACGCATTCTCAGCGTGTCTTCGTCAGCGCGCCCCTGCGCGTGCAGTCGAGCTTCTGGAACAAGGCCGGGGCGTCTTTTGGAGTCACCTTGGTCGACTCCATCCCCCCTTGGATGATGTCATAGTATCTAGCCCTGCAGGAAAGACGTTGGCAGACGAGTTCACACGGCTGGCCTTGCTCATTCGCAATGCCCTCAATTCGCCTGGTCCAGATCAGCATGAACGACTATGCCATCTCAACCCCAAACTACAGAGCGTCGTGACCGATATTCGCAACCTACCTGGTCTCTCCCGTTTCCTTCTTCCCTCACTCTTTCCCGATCTCCAATGCGCAGCGAGTGGGGGACCCGTCATCATTGTCAATGCGAGCCAGTATAGCTGTGACGCACTCATCGTCTTCCTCGACCAAGATCCTGTTCATATTCCGTTGCAGATCACTCAACAAGATGCTCGAGGCTTGTCAACGGAGCTACATTCCTTGACTGTGCGCGCAAGGGGGGCTGGCGTGACGAAGGAGCTCGCGTTCTTCTTACGCAAACTTTGGGATCAGATCGTTTCCCCCATTGTCGATTGCCTCCGGATGACCCATCCAACCCAATCACGCATCTGGTGGTGTCCCACCGCCGAGTTCTCTGTGCTGCCCTTGCACGCTGCTGGTCCGTTTAGGAAGGGCCAAAAGAATCTCCCTGATCTCTACATCTCGTCCTACACCCCAACCCTGACCGCCCTCATTCGTGCCCGGCGGCCCGATCCATCGAGTTCTGCAACTGGACAGAAACATTTCATTGCGATCGGTCATTCCAAAGCTGCTGACGATATCGAACTCATTTCCGTAGAATTGGACAACATTCGTCAGTGCGTCGACGGCCTCGCCACATTCGCGCGTATAGATGGAGAGGAATCATGCATTCCTAGGGTCGTTGAAGAGCTTGGGAAGAACGAATGGGTTCACCTTGCATGTGGCAGCCTCGCAAATCCGGAAGAGCCCTTCGAGTCCGCGTTCGCTCTGTACGACGGACACTTGACCATCCAAAGGATCATCGGGTGCGATTTGATGAATTCCGAATTTGCGTTTCTCTCTGCGCCCCATACGACTGTCGGAGACAAAGATAGTCCGGACGAGGTGATCCATCTTGCGTCGGCGATGCAGTTTGTTGGCTTCCGTTCTGTGGTCGGGACAATGTGGTCGGTGCCAATGGATGCTAATTTGGCGAGCGAGATGGCGTCGACGTTCTATAAACATATGGTGGACGAGGCTGGCCGTCTGGATCATATGCGCGCAGCGCTCGCGCTGAACAAGACGATGAAATCTATGCGTACATTAGATCGGGAGACTCTTTATATCCATCTCGGCGCCTAGTTGTAGCATATGTATCCTCCTTCGCTTTCTCGCTTTGTAATGCCTATCAAATGTGCGTGCTGGTACTAAGTACTAAGCCCTGAATACGAATACTTGATGATGTAGCAAGGGGTAGAATTGCTGAATGTGTATTGTACTGTACTACAGTCGACTCCCTCATAACGCATACCCCTCGGGATAGGCCTAAAGGTATGCGTTATGAGGGAGTATGCGTTATCGGGGAGGTCGACCTTTACGACAGCGAAATTTGAGTAACCATTATGTGAGAATAAGGATAGTACTCTACTACTAAGTCACTTTATCCGAGAAAATTTACTGTAGAACGAGTAGAAGGGTTCCCGGGAAGCCCCGGATCTCTCAGTTCAGTGCAAGCGAGTGACGGCAGCAACAGCGGTCCATGACTCATCGCCGTCTCGCTAGTCGACTGCACGTTCAACGACGCGCTTGAGCGCCTCGAGCGAATCATTCACGTTGGTCGTTTTAATTATCATTCCATACATGTAGCTACACACTTTGAAATGATATGTTGACTACATCGCTCGAGCAGACCTGAGGCACGTTGTGAGTAGGGCAAGAAATTTGAAGTCTTACCGGCGGTGTAGCGAGATTCATCTAATTGACTGGCTAGGCCATACACCGAGTCGACACCATACTGCTGTATTGATGATAAGAAACCTCAGAACAATGACAACGATGAATGAAATACCTCATACGACAAGCCGGAATCACTGAATTGGCTGGATGGTAACCGAGAAAGGATGGTTGAATATCACCTTTTGTCGACTCGTCGAGGTGATGGTTTCCGCGTGACGATAAACGACCACTCAGATTTTGACCATCTGGGGTAAGAGGTGTGCCTGGAGATGGTGACAGATGGTTGCTGTTCGGGATTACTACTAGGCGTGCGCCACACTGCGAAAGACGGTGATCCTTTATATTCACGAGTATCAGAAGGCGCTTCCAGCCTCAGTTAGCGTCAGCACCCACCAGGCCAACCACACCGGTTCGCTGGAACTATTCCACGACTTGCTATGGACGAAAAGGAAGAAAGCAAGGGAATCGTCGAACTGGGTCAGCGGACCCTTCAAGCAAACAGGGAACACTTGGATGCTCTGAAATCATACACACAGAAGCTCGAAGCTGAGCTGGAAACACTCGATAAGCTACTTGTACGTTGACCGTCCGCTTTGAACGTCGTTTTTGGCGAACGTAAACCACAGGACGCTGTCGATACCATCGACGAGTCCGATCTGGATGTAGGGTGCTCCGTCACCATACCTGATTCTGTCAGAGCAACAGCGCCGATTGCGACGAAAGAGCTACTGTCACCTGTGCGTGCAGACCGTTGGATTCCTTCCGTGTAAAGTGACCACTCCTTCAGGAATTTCCCTTTCATGAAGATGCTCTGAAGCGCAGCCGTTATCAGGGCTTCAGTGAAGTGCACCCAAGTATGTGTCTCAATTTGGTCCATCGATTTTATCCGACGTATCTTTCAGTGAAGCCCAAGGAACTGGAAGCCCTGGCAGAGGCTGTACAAGCCGAGAGTTATCGCAAGCATGCGTTGGATATTCAAAAGAGGTGTGCCCATGATCACAGAGCTCACTCATCACTCATGTCTCCGATGACAGAGGCTGCCCAGCGTTCCCGAATGTCGATGTGCAAACGACTCATGTCCTCGGGCTAAATGCAGAGGGTATTGACTGGGATCGGATCGCCGAAAAGGTAACATTCCACCCTTACGTCGCTGTGGGCTACTCAATGCTCATAGGTGTCAGCGATCTCTATGACCACACGTACAGCAAGAGAATGCGAGATACGGTGGCTCGGAGAACAACATCCTGAATTCAACCACGAACCTTGGAGCAAAGAGGAAGTGCTGAAAGTCAAGTCCCTTGCCGCCGAGTTCAGAGATAGTCGACCAGATTGGGTGGTCGTAGCTAAGAGGCTAGGGGTGAGGCATAACGTCTCGAGGGTTTTCAGCGATCTCACGAGTGGGCTTTAGACGAGACGCACGCCGCTAGATTGCATGCGGCGCGTGACTTTACGGAAGGCACACCAGTGGACGACAGACGCCGATGAACGTCTTCTCAAAGCCATCCGTATGTATGGGCATAACTGGTATCTTGGTTCGTTTACGCCTTTCTTGTTCAGATCTTGTGTTGAAGGTAGTTGATTACAGTTGCACGCTATGTTTCAGAAGACGCGATTCCTTCACAATGTAGTAACAGATTCGAAAAAACGCTAGACGAGTCCATCAAACGCACGATCTGGTCTCCTGAAGAAGATGCACGTCTCTCTGCTACCGTTGCCGCCTATGGTTCATCATGGGTGGATGTTGCTGCTAATGTACCCGGTCGGCATAACGATCAATGTCGAGAACGCTGGATCGAACAGGTAAATCCGAGCATTAATAGAAGTCCATGGTCGGAAGAGGAAGACAAAAATTTGCTTGATTATGTACGTGAACGCGAGAACGCCTCCTGGAAGGAAATTTCTGAATGTCTCCGCACTGGGAGAACGGAAACTATGGTAACGTGGCATTTCTTTGCGATACTGTAACCGTCGAAACATTACTTCCCTAGTGCCGTACCCGATATGCAGTTCTACAGAAGGGTGAGAACACTATCCAGGTGATGCCTGCAGTCAATTATGAGGCCCAAGTTGCTTCAGTTGACCAACGAGCCGTGTCATCCGATTCTGTGCCAGCGACCTCAAACACCCTCTATTTTAAACCCCCTTTCCCGAATGTACACTCCTGTTCAACGACACCAGCACCGTCCCCCACGGAAAATCACCACCCAACCCAATTCGTATTCCTCGAGCCGGTGGTAAGCTCGAATCCCGACTCGTACATGTCCCACTCGTCACAACCCCCAACGAGATTCAAAATGACGATGACGGGCGACGTTTTGCCGTCGAACGTCACGACTATGCCACCGTCGAAGAAGAGAAAAACGCGGTCGCGTGTTGCGAAATCTAATAAACCCGCGAAGGAAGACCCAACAAAATGGAGAGAGTAATGTATACCCACAGCTTGGAAAATGACAATGGTAAAAATCACTGTTGCATCACTTTCCACTGTTTCCGCGGGTACACTGAAGCTTCGCAATTGACTATGTGTCCGAGTAGCTCGCCATCCTCTTGCCCTAAATTGTCCTCCGTAGCTGTCAATAGGTTTTTTAGAGATTCCTGGACGAGTCCTGCAGTCTTCAGTTTGCGTTCAAGAGACGGAAGAGCTGCCTTCTTTGGTGGTGATGCCTGAATAAATTTAAGTCGTAAGTGAAAAGCGACGGTCTAAGTTGATAACGCACTGGCGTCTTCAAGTACGTATGTTTTGGCGGGAGAGGTGGGAAATAAGATGGAAGGGAACGCAACGTGGTTGGTATAATCGGTGCTGTACCCTCATCATCGGAGGAAAGTAACTCTGGGGAGCCCTCGCGCGACGGAGGAAGCTCCAATGATGTTTCTGCCGATACACCTGGAAACAGGTTTAATGCATAATGGTGGATCTCTGTAACCGATACTGACGAGCTGATTGAGAAGCGAGGGCGATGTTATGCAGGTCCTTTCCTTTTAACCCCCTGTCATTACATGCAAGGAGTACGTCTGTTGCTACAGGCACCGCCCTGTTGGCCAGATTTGCATACTCGTGGGCTTGTTCGTATAGCGCCTGGACGACTAGTGACGCAGAAGGAGCATCTGGAGGGTCGGGTCGGGTCTAAAGGGAACGTACATGCAACCACCTCTAGCTCCAATCTCTGCAGTGCTTGAGGCTCGATGGACTCGAACTCGGCCATCTTCAGTTGCGACACGATCAATCTCTGGACTTGTTTGGACGCGATTTGCGGGGTTATGGTGGGGATGTCTGGAGCGGTGGGCGGACCGGGCGGTGGACTGGGGGCCTTGGTTGGCTGGAAGGTATACAGCGGGTAGCCGGGTGGCGGCTGGGGAAAGTGGGCTGTAAAGTGTGGAAGTGCGGCTGCGGCTGCCATAGGTTGACTGGGCGGGGGAATTGGATAGGCTGGGTAGGGTGCCTGATAAGTTCCATAGGACGGATAGCCTGTGAACATGGTCGCCATGATGGACAGGATGAGCAAGCGCGTGCGACAAGTTCGGGTTCAACCTTTTCCTCCACCTAGAAATATTAGACACACAATGGGCCAATCACCTAATTTATTACCAGCCACGCACCCGCACCCGCCCCCAGACTCGTTCCGTACCAGTAGACCCACCATCGTGGGCCCCGATACCCCAGAGGATCCATACCCAATTCAACTCGACGGAACCGTGCAACATGGCTTTGGAAGAGGGAGCAAGGACCTCGGGTGTCCAACTGGTGTGTGTCCTTGCTCCCCGCCGTAATCTCATTCCTTACAGTACCCAGCCAACCTGCCCGACGAATCCATCACACACATGGCTAGCATCGCCAAGCCTGGGGTATACTATGGATACGCCCGAGTGTACTCTTTGAACGATCAACCACCAGACTTGCCAACCGACGACCTCGCCGTGTTGCCCATGGTAATGAGTCTGGGGTGGAATCCGTTTTACAAGAACCAACGGATGACAGCAGTATGTATCGTGTGTTTCCAAAGTCCAACAGCTCAAACACTTTCATCCAGGAAATCCACATCATGCACGAGTTCAATTCCGACTTTTATGGGTGCAAGTTGAAGGCACTGGTACTGGGATACATCCGTCCCGAACTTAATTATATTTCCCGAGGCAAGTCTATCATGCACACAGAACGGTTTCCAAAGATTAATGTGAGGGAACTGTTAGAGGCGCTCATAAACGATATAGAGACTGACAAGAGAGTGGCCCTCAATTCGTTAGCAAGGCCAGGCTATGAAAAATATGCGTCTAATATAGACCATTCTTGAGCGTCTGAGGCATAGAGGAGCTAGTAATAGTGTCGCAGTTGTACACCATCCATGAGATACCTACGACGTTGGTGCTAATATTATTCCAACAAGGTGTGTTCTACGCGAATATAAAGTGCACCTTCGATCTATCAAGACCGTCAACTTGGCAGAGTAGAAGAAATGATGTCCGTACCTGCCTAGACGCGTCTCTTCTTCTTCGACCTTGTCCCACCTATCTTTATCCTCGTTCTGTCCTCGACTTCGGCAACGAGCGGTCGTATCCTGTCTCCCTCGCTCGTCAAGAACACGCCTTCGACAGCAAACCTGCCCTTTCCAAACCCTGCAAAGTGCAACGCAAGCGATATGCGGCCCTTGTCTTTGACGACTTCCTCCAGCCTCCGGAAAGCGTGGACCGCACACTGGTACCCCGCCTCGTGAGACTTGCGGTTCGCGCCCTTGAACCCACAACTACCACCGCTCCACCAGCCTTGCGGGAGCAGTCTTCCGTCGGGTCCACAGAGGTAGACTTTGGTATTGTTCCTGCTGAAGATCCCATGGAAGTGGTATTTTGGAGGGGGGGCGGCGTTTTTCGAAACCTGAGCAGACAGTTTGGATCGCGTCAGCGGATTTGGAAGGGTGTCATAAGGAATGGGTCCCGTTGGGGGGAATTCAAAGTGTGGTGGGGTCGGGCGAGCGGGGAGCGACAAGGCCCTGAAGGGAGCTACGTTTGGGCGCGACGCACGATGTAGTGCCAGCAGTGGAGAGGTCCGTCGCAAGACCATTCTGAAGTGAAGAACGCACGTGGGAATGTCACTTTCTTTGGACAATTCGGACATCACCGGAATCCTCTTCTACCTCAGCATCCCACCCAAAACAATGGCTGTATGTAACACCCCCTGCACAGTATGGACGTTGCTAAGAGTTCTTGCATTAGTTCGCTAGAGCATTCTACAATACGTTCGCAAAGCGGAACAGTATGTGGTGCAAGTACTCTTGCAACAATAAATCTCAATTCACATTTCGCGCAGGTGTCTTTGTCTCCAGCATCTTCGTTGGAGCGTTCACGTTTGGCGTCGGCTTCGACGTCGCTGTCCAGTCGTTCTGGGACAACTGGAACAAGGGCGTGAGTTACAGTAGCGTTACTTGTCGCACGCGCTGACGAGGTCTTTGCCAGCGGCAATGGAACGACATCCGTGCCAACTATATCCAAAGCGACGAATCATGACGGGTTCTTGTTGTAGACGTATAGCTGCGCGAATGTGATATTTCGTCAATAGAACCACCGTTTTAGATCCTCCTGGTCCTCCCGTATACTTCTTCTCGACCACACACCTCTTCCACTGTCCAGTTGCAGCCACCCAACTCAGCATTGATACAACCTGATACATTACAAGTTGGCGTATTTGACTTTCATGTCCAACATGCCAGCTTACCCCACACTCCAGTGTGACAAGACGAGTTGATGCCAGGTGTTTCTTGAGGCTTGAGCTTGTACCACCTCCTTGCCTCAAACTTTTCCCCTTCAGCCGAGATTTGTATGTGATATCTGATGGTCAGGATAGTCATATGGGCATACAGACTGAAGTGTGCACTGGCCAACTAACACCCAGCACAGAGCCTTCTCAGCTAAAACAACAAAACGTATCATAGCTAAAATTGTGCCTTTACTATCGGATCGAGGCGTACACGTGTAATCACTGGTTGTTCTCGATCGCATCATCATTTACTCTTATACTAATCCATGTCTTTCTCAGGCTTCCACGCTCTTCTGCACGTCCGGTGAACACTTGTATACTGATAGACACATTGCAGCACAAGTTCATCAAACGAGATACGATGAAGTGGCGAGTGGCCTTGCCTTTACCTTGCTCGGAAGCTTTATCTGTGTCATTGTTCGTGCCTATGTTCCTGGTCGGGACCGGGAACAAGATCCGCACCAGCCCTTACAAGGTTTCCGACAACCACGTCTGGTCGGAAGTTTCAACTGACTGAATTCATTCGTGTCACACGAGCGAGTCGTGTGCCATTTTCCAGTTGAGCTGTTGTGGCAGGATTTTTGGTTTCTAGAATTATGGATGCAAAAGTGTCCCGCTCCGTCCCGCTCCCTTATAGTGCCATACTGCATTACAGCGATCGCCTTTGCCATGTCCAGTTAGTTCGATTGGACAGACTCAGCATTGAGACATGAAGTTTGCGCGGTGAGGAGCATTCTTCACCATCGCATTGGCTATTCCTGACCAAATGCCCGTTTGTCACGCCCCGCTTCACCGCAGATACCTCCAAGATGCCCAGGTGAGTGCTTCCAAGCCGCATCCCCCCATAAATCATACTGAACTGCTTTCCATAGGCCCCCGAGTGGAAAAATGCTTACATGTAATTTTACTGTCCTCTTGTTCGGACTTCTATACCCTGATACGGTTTTCACACCTTGGGGTTTGCTTCCTGTTCAACAGAGACTATCGCGGGCTTGAAGTCCAGTTAGGAATTATACGAGCAGATGCTCTGCAGCGACTCGATACGTCGAGTTCCTTTGGGAATACAGACGTCGATCATACCCACGAGGAAATTGAGGAGCAATATGATGAGTCCGAAGGTGAGACCACTCTTGAGCACTAGTTCCGTCCCTGAACATGAACTACATTTGTTTTCACTCGTGACAGAGGACTTGATTCAAGGAAATGCAACCTCAACACGCATCGCAAACCTGGGGGTTTCGGCGGCTGACCCCACAACGAGCGATATCATAGGCCCGACTGACCATGGGCCAGCTTCCTCTATGAGGTGGAGAACGAGTAACCAGGAAAGAAGTAAGCAACAAATACACCGATAACGGTCGGCCTCGGAGCTCACAAAATATATCAGCACCTTCCTTCAGTTTGGCCTTGGCCAGTCTTCCTCGTGTGACCGGATCTGCACGAAACGCACCACCTCAACAAACGCCGTTATTCTTGAAAGGCTATCGTTCTCCAGTTTTACCCCCTTTCAAGAATTCGGGTATCTGATTTCTCTGTCCGTTATGATCTACTATATTTTAACCCTGGCTTTAACAGGAGCCCCCACACCACCGCATTTCCACACAATACTTTCCAATTTGCCCGTCATTCATGCCAAGTTTTTTGACATGCTTGATGCCGAGCTAGGCAAAGTAACAACATTTTATGCAGAGAGAGAAAAGGAGATGCACGAACGTGCCAAACTACTAAAACAACAACTCAAAGAACTTGAACTACACCGCCAAATATTCTATGTCGGTGGCCTTTATTGTGGATGGCGTATCGCACTAAACTCTGACCCGGTTAGGAATCATCGGCGCACTCGAAGGCTGAAAGTTGGGCCAAGAGAGCGTGCCTTTCTGTCCCATTCGCACTTTCGTCGCTGATCAAGTGGCTCTCGGACCGCAACACGGGACCCGAACAGCCTCATCAAGCCTGCGGGCACGGAATTTTGGCTTCTGAATTGGGGCGCGCATCCAACTTAAGGACGCGAACACCTGAACATAAGCATCTGGGTGACGATCATTCTCAGGCTGGACTCTGGAGAAGGAAAGAAGTCGCCGAAGGCGCAGCCGAAAAGGGTCGGGTGCTTGATGAATCTGCTAGGTTGCCACCCATACGCTTGGATGGCCTTCCAAACGTATCGTTTGGTGGAACAAAGTATCATCTCGACCCCCATGCGTATAGACACGCGAAACGGCGACTCCGAAAGGCTGTCATTGAATTTTACCGGTGCGTTGGAACAATGCTCTTCCTTCTGAGATTGGCTATTGAAAGGTCGGGGAGAGACGAGCTCCCGCGTGCAGCGATTCGATTTTCGTGGTTGTGAACACGATGCTGATATGTGGCATGTATTTATAGCGGACTCGAGGTCTTAAACAATTACAGAGTAAGCCTCTTTTTAACTACGCATCAAGTGTTGCATGTTGACCTCGAATCCTCGTTCAAATTTCCTCGGTCGGATTTGCAATTGACCTTGGACTATCATCTATACTGATATTGGACCATCCCTATGATTTTCTTGCGTTTTGGAACAAGATTCTTAACCTTACTGGCTTTCGCAAAGCATCGAGAAAATATGGGAAAATTACCAAGACTTCTGACCTGGACGTCTACATGAAGGAGAAAGTATGCACCCACACTGGTCAATGATGTTGTAACATTCAAGCATTGAATTCTTGTAGGTAGAGTTTTCCACCTTTGCCTCTGGTGCCATGGTTAGCACTATGCTCAAAGAAATGGAACACCTTTTCGCGATACGATTCGGTACGTTCTCTCGACGCCGGAGCACTGTAAATCCACGTATTTATACTATACGCTACCGACACGTGGATCTTGTATCCAGACCGTGGAGACAGAAAGAAAGCAAAGAACCACCTTCAAGTCGAACCATCATCGAAGACGCACGAGTTTAACAAATTCCGCTCCGGATTGTGGTTGGGGCTGGCTATTCCTGCGATTGCTGCGGGTTGTTACCTATGTAGGGTTTCTCCCAGGACCGTTCAATGGTATCATTCTGAACTTCATTGGTAGCTTTCGAGGAGTATACACGGGGGGTACTCCGATCATGGAATATCCTACTTTTTATTTATTCGATACTCCTCATACCGGTACTAATGGCGCTATTAATTGGTGTCAATATCCTCGTATGGGTGCGCAACAGAATCAACTACGTCTTTATCTTCAGTGCGTTATTGGTACCATGCTACGTTCATTCTCTGATAATCTACACAGAGCTGAATCCAAGATCAAGGCTTGATCACAAGGAATACTTTGGAGTATGTGTTGTATGGCTACCACACGCGACGTGGTTTTGACTACGCCCGAAAGCTTCCTTCGTTCCTCTTGTGCACCCTCGCTTACGGGTTTTGGTTCTCCATGGCTCAACTCGGTCCCCCAATTCTGTGGCCCTTGATTTGGCTCGCTCTCACCCTCGTGGTTATGTTTAATCCATTCCATGTAAGTTCTTCAACTGCCTTCTGATGCTCCTCATCCAGGTCTGATGCCAACCACTTCTGGACATGCAGAGTTTCATGTGGGGCGGCGCTCGTTGGTGGACAATCAAGAAAATAGCTAAGCTTGGCGCTAGTGGGATATGGAACGTCGAGGTTTGTCACCGTCACGAGGTACCTTCAAAATCTGATGATATTCCAGTTCACGGACCTCTGGCTCGGGTATGATCCCCGACGTTTGCGTCACCCAAACCATCTCACCTTGTTGCTACCAGTGATCAATTTTGCAGTCTTGTGTATCCGATTTCCAACCTGTACTTCCTGTGTTGTTTTTATACTCACCCGAGGCACCTATCCTCAGCTTATGATCCTCGAGCGCAAGAAGCATGGTCTACGTGCGGTATAGCTCAGAATTGGGGGTGGTATTGTCCTCTCGGCTCGTTGCCTTTCCTGGTACGTTTCGTGCAGAGCCTGAGGCGATACCGGGACTCGAAGCTGCCTGGGCAACTTATCAACGTACGGCATTTATACGATCTCCATTCATCCTATGTTCTTTATCAGGTTTAAATAGGGTGGCAAGTACGGGATGGGGATGTTACAATACTTCTTTTACTGCTACTGGAGGCACCAAGGTGTGTCCGACTCTACGATGGCCAACACGTAGCTAACATCATCCCCCAGGGCTCCCCCATACCGGCAAAATCTACATCCTCTGGTGCATCACGACGACCGTCAATTCGTTGTATGCGTGTGCTTGGGTAAGTTCCTTTACCTCCGTATCTTCCGACTGCCATGACATATTCATACATGTATCTCAGGACATCTTGATAGACTGGTCAATGTGTCAACCATATGCTCAATACCCACTCCTTAGACAGGAATTTGTCTACAAATCACATATTCCAGTGTGTTTCCTTGTCCCGATTTCTCGAATGCCACTGACATTGTCCTAGTGGTACTACTTTGCTTTGGTACGAACACGGACCCGTACCCTGTCCTATCTAACTTCAACCCCTTCTCGCAGGTATCCAACCTATGCATTCGTTTCATCTGGCTGATTTACATATTCGCCGACGAGGAATGCATCGAGCTATTCACGTTCATCGCTGCCATGTTGGAGATGTTAAGGAGGGTGCAGTGGAACATTTGTATGTCATTATCCCTTTCGTTCGTGACCACGACTGTAATACGTGTTCGACGATTTCAGATCGCCTTGAGAACAAGCACCTCAGTAATACACAGGAGTACCGCGTCACGCGCGAGGTGCCTTTGCCGTACAGCTTTGACGTGCACCCCAGCGAGGAGGAG
>JBBPQL010000825.1:0-16532 GCA_038092515.1 Boletus subparvulus | reverse complement strand
TAAGATAAGAGATAGCTTATCTTGATAAGGTGAGTAATATGAATAGCGTAAAGATAAGGTCATAGACCGCTCTAGAATCTGGTATCAGGATAAGAAATTGAATATGAAATACCAGGATTCTCAACACGCATCAGGGGTGAGAAAGGACTATGGGCATGCATTGCCCCATTTCTTCCAGAATGGATCCACAACACCGTTCAAGCGCAGTGCAAGGCAAACCTTATGGAACGCGGTGATGTCGCATGGGTCGCAAGCTGCTATGGCTTCCTCTATCGCCTGGAGTGTGTGGTGACGGGTGCGGCAGGGTAGTGCTGTGGGTTGGCCGAAGTGTTCGGCTGTTGCAAGCGAGAGAGGGGAGTTCTTTGACGAGATGCATGCGATAAGAAGCTGTTCAGGATAATCGGCAATCCAGGAAATGAGGGGTGTGTGGATCATTCGAAGGTTCCCCTCTGGATCAGACATGACTTTCCCTTCCTCATTGGCAGCCATGAGGTTCTTCATGACAATAGACACGGCAAAATGGTAAACACGCACAGATAATACAGCCTGAACAGCGGGAGACACATCGTGGAATTTTGGAATCAGGAGATAGGCAGCAAGCACAAATGAGTTGGAAGTCGATTTCATGTGGACACCGGCATGTATATTCGCCAGCGAGAGTAAGAGTGGATGCATCTCCTTATTCCCTGTTCCAATCGTCAGAGGCATTTTATCCAATGCAGTGATCATGCCAAGAAATGAATGCCCTTGAGGTAACATGTCCTACATGCCCCGATTTCAGTCACAGCCCTACCAGTAATTGATTGACAGACCTGTATATTCCACGCATGGTCGGCGCTCATAAATTCTCCGTATACACGTTCTTGCCCTTGTCTCGTCATTTCAAACTCCTGATATGGGGTGTACTTGATGCAGTTGGCAAAGGCAGGGTTACAAAACAAGTGCTCCACTACCTCGAGGCCGTCTCGCCAGTACAGGATTAATGGGGACTTGGTTTGGAAGGGCTCCACTTTGATTTCTTGGCTGTGCTAGCGCAGAACTTCAGGGAGTGACTCAATGCGCGAACGGAGATCTTTCGCTGTATTGAAAGAGAAGGGAAAGACTTGATTCCAGAGAAAATCTGTATTTGTCCAAAGTACTCAACAGAGAGAACATGTACTCACACGCTGGAGACACAAAAAGGTATCAATGTCATTTTGGGAGAGGGCACCACTTGAGAGCCAATTGGCAACCTCCCATTCGCTCTCGGAAGCAAAAGGGTAGTAGAGGTTCTCATGGTTACAGATATCTGCGTATTTGTCCTTGTCCATGCGCTGAAGATGATTCATACCACCCTCGAAGACAGCTGGCTGGTTGGGATGAAAGATCTGTTGTCTATTTGGGTTGTCGGCTGAATTGCTAGAGTGGTGGCAAGGAAGGTCGGGGATCCAGAGGTCATGAGCGTCATGAGAGATCGCCGTGCCATTATTATCTTCATCGTCAAAAGGGTTTGGGATATCATTATCGTGCAGAACTTAGATATATTAGCTCATTCTACAAGGCATGGATCAATTAACATACCATCTTGTGCTGCATCAGTGTCATCACCAAACTCATGACCTTGCTGGACACCTGAACCCTGCAAGTTAGGTAGATATTCAACAACCCACTGCCCACACTCGCTGGCGTCTGAGAGATGCAGGACCATTGCTTCTGCACTATTAAATGAAACACTGCAGCACGGGCAAGTGATTTCTGGGCCAGTCTGATTCAGGAAAGGCAATGTACTAGTAGTGAAATCAGTATGCTCAGCCATTTTTCGAGAGGAAGAAGATGAACGACCACCTGCAGGCCATCGTGGGATTAGGGTTCATTGATAGTCTGAGTTTCCTCTCAGTGGGTTTGTTTGTCCTTGCAGACGGGCCCCTGGCAGCAAATTCACACCATGCACTCTTCAGAGGTTCAGACACCTCCAACATCACCCCCAAGCTCCAAACCTATCGACTCAGCCGATTCCCCCTCCAAGCTCAGGGAGGACTCTGATACTTCAAAACCAACTCTCCCACCATCTTCTGAGTCATCTGGCTCTGCTCCCAATACGCTTGATGATAAGTGTAGAAAAAAAAAGCGGAAGCAAACTCAAGTAGACTTTGCTTTGCCTTTGGATGGATCATGCCAGCCGAATCCTCGTAAAAAATCCAAAGCCTTGCTCACAATGGTAGGAGTAGTGTTTAGGTGGCCCCTGAATAATGCTAATATAAAATCAATAACTAGGTCTCGCATAAGAACTCTTCAGACATTGAAGACCTCCGTTCCCTCCGTATGTTGCAGCTTGCCAGAGCCAGTCAGGAGGCATTCGCCGCACACGCCAAGTACCAGCACTTACACATCCAAGAAATTGAAATTATGTGTCTGAGTGCTGTCGATGACTATGAAGAAGCTGCAGCTGTTGTTCAGAGGGCAAATCACCAGATCGGGGAGTTGCGACATACGCTTACAAGTAATGGAAGGGCAGTTGGTGATGGTACGGCCAGATTCCATCTAAATGAGACATCGAGTGATATTTCCTCCATCGACGGTATTTTGGAAGCAGCTAATTCTCCAACCCCTTCTGATATTTAGTTCATACCCTGACGTTTAGTTCATACAGTTTCATTATCTCACTGTACTGTCTGTTGTTTGGTTAGATCTGCATGCCAGTTGTTGTAGGCTATGCTATTGTATGCAACTTGATGATCAATATTTGCTACAATGCGTCCACCTGAAGGTGAAAACATGTAATCGCTTCACCGCCATGACTCACCACCCAGCCTATCGTCCCAACGTGTAACCATTCCATAGGCCATTTTATATGGCATTAGCAGAAAGCTGCTCTTCAAGATGGCCCAGCGTAAGAACCATTCTCCCCTTCCCTCTTACTTATCTATGTATTGAAAAACCACCACCACAGGCACCACTCCCCAGCTCCGTGGAAGGGGGCGTGGACGATCTGGCACAAGAACCCATCGTAGTCAAGCCCAGTTTGGCTCCACCGCTGTCCAATCATTACCACCCTTTGCGTCTCTCCCATACAAACATCCCCAGCCTCGTACTACAAGTCAAGCTATTCAGTTCTTTCCGACTCAAGCTCCCCCAACACTAGCCAATATGTCGACACATCTAGAGCCAGAGGAGGATGAGCTGGACAATGTCAATTTCGGTTCTCAAACATTTTCAGACGTACACCATTTCAATACATCCATGTCCACCACTGTTGTGCAACCGCAAGAAATCGTCCTCCTCTAGCCGCTGGATGTAGCTCGGCGGACCACAATTGAGAGGTTTGAGGCTGCTGCTGCCATGATTCAGGTATGCGTTACATGTTGATGCATTCAATGGCCACTGACGCTGGCCTGCAGTCCAAAGGAAAAGAAGTTGATGTACTCGAACGGCACCAAAACCGCCATGGGACCATGTCTCGCGCTCCATCACAAGATCGTCTCTCAAAGTTCAATGATACGCCTTATGGTTTGGCATATGCGACTCGCAATAATTCCCGTGCTAACTTTATCGCTGCATCCTGGCTTATGGAGACCCAACTATTCCTTCGGCTGCTAGGGCTCGCACACCACGGGGAACGTATAAAAAGGAACAAGATGAAACTTGCTTAGGGTGGTATGACGAACCCACACAAGAGGTTCTGAAGTATGCACACTTGGTCCTGATACGAGAGATGGTACACAACATTGGCTGGCTGTTGGACGGTAAGGCGGCTTGGAAGCAACCCATGCGCGAGGCGGTATCAGAAGCGAATGTAAAGTTCCAAGCAAGTATGTCTGCTCCCTTTTTGTGCCAACAACTTCATACTCATGAGGCATGCAGGCCTACCACTAATGAAAGGGGTGGAACACTTTGTATGGCGACTTTCTTGTGTGTAAGGCGCTAACTAACAAATTCATGCAACCCAGCTCCTGAGGAATCTCACAAACATCCGTGCGGATGCAGCAGTAGCTGCACAGATGTTTGCACAAGAACGTTTGAAGACAACTGACACCTCCTTACTTTCTGACGCTGATCGATACTGCGAGTGGAAAGAAGATGTAGTCACTCGCATCACTAAACCAACGGGGACCAACTTTTTTCTGCATGAACTCGACACTAAGGTGAGCTCACTGGCCCATGGGCTTCTCAAAAAGTCACTCACAGTCATGATTCTAGGGGTTGGTGGTTCGGTGGTTCGGTAACGACATATTTGAACGATTCCATATATCATTCTGGTATACACATACTTTGTCGCCATTTCACCACTTTCGTGATCAGTTTCGAACAACGCCATTATATGGATATGGCATTTCAGCCGCTGCAGTGAGTCCTCCAAAAATGTGATTTCTACTGGCTAACTGTATTTCCAGTATCTATGTGCCCTTCATCGAGAAATCAATCGAATCGAAGGTGTACACCAACAAACCCCCACATTTTCCGGCAAGACCTACGCATCGTACAGCGAAACCTACCACTCAAGCTTCGTTGATGCGCTCGCACATTCCCAAATTGGTCCTGAACTTCACTCACGGCTTGATTTGCTGCACAACTGCGGCATGTAAGTACTAATTAAGTACTAATATTGGGGACTAAAACTAACTGATAGTATCACTTTCAGGAATCATCTTCATGTGGCAAACGCCTTATCGTCTCCACGGAAATCTCGGGACAAGGTTTTCATCCCTGCTGCCAAAGAGATTGCGGCTTACACAGCTCCACCCCAGGTGGCTCTATCTACCCACCCTTACACCTCAGGCTCCCCGACGGCCAGGCCCTCCACCAGCCATGACACAGACTACCCTTCCTATAATCCCCCATTTGCTGGACCCTTCACTGGCACCCATTTCGACCACCAGGGTTCCCCAGAATCCTCCACTGCCACCACTTGTTCTCAGGCGACTGATTGGACTGGACCCGAATATGATCAGAATATGGGCTTCACAACATATGATTTTGGTGCTATTGATCCTGCAGAGCATTACTATTAGTTTGTTACGATTTGATTTGTTACGATTTGGTTTGTCGAGCACTACACTATGGTGAATTGAACGTTACCTCGGATATCTCCGCGTTATCATGATTCAGATAGATGACAAAGAACAAGAACAGTAATCTGATCTTATCGACTCGGGTATTTTTGCCTTACTCACGAATTACGGTAAATGCTGGTAAGCGTGCTTGCCAGTCATCTCGTCACGGTATGCTACATCCATTTTGATAACGAATGGTAACGAAGTTCAAAACATGCCACTACCATCGCCTAAACTACAGATGCCTGTTCGACTTCGCAGGTGAGTTGAGGTTTCCCCGAAATCCATAGGTAATGCACGTTGTATTTTGTTGCGGGTCGTCACGCGGACGACCTGCACACTAGACCACCAACTTGACGCTCGTAGTCAACCAAATAGATAGATTCATTATTCATTCGTTCGGCCACTCCCAAAACATGTCCACTTTGGGATAGGTCAATATCATCACCTCAGGCTTTACAGGGGTACTACAGGAGTGAAAAGTTTAAAAGTGGTCCGATGATTTGATACACGACACCCGGACGTAAAAAAAACCTCACAAATACAGCACGAAAATAAGACAAACAATATCGCTCCTCCTTCAATGCATCAGTGCCCCTCTCGGCTTTCTCAATGACTCCGCAATACCCAGGAAGGTCTCTGCAAGTTGGACCTAGCATGGTGGAAACAGAGAGTTGGTAAGTGTCCATGTAGATTGGGTGCCACAAGGCATGCGCACGCACCGTATCGAGCGCTTCAGTATACGACGAGAGGATAGTGGCAGCGGCAGGCGCAAGTGGATCTCTCGGCGCATTGTTCTGCACATCCTGCGCAATCTGGGCCATGCGGCGCAGGTACGTCGAAGAACCATCCGGACCGAACGACACCGCATGGAACGACACCGCTTTTCTGCGTTTCGCAAAAGAGAAGGTGCGTCAGCTCGAACGAGATACAATGAGTAAATGTCAATTTTTACCCAAGTCGAACGGCCGTGCGGCACAGATCCTGCATGACGTCGTCGCCAATACTACATTCGCCATCGGAAAGGAAAACAATGACCGGGTATCTGTACCAAGAGGGTCTGCTGTCAAAAGGGAGTGAACAAAGATACGGCGCTTACCTTTCGGTACTCCAGCTTTGCTCCATGATCGCTTGGGCTCGTTGAATCGCGAGACTGAAGTTGGTGCCACCATCGGTATCAGTACCAAGGAGAGCGCCCAACAACTGATCTGGTGTACTCGCAAAATCATTCACGATCGGGTTTGCGACACCATGGTCAAACAAGATCACACTGTATGCGTCCCGTCGCGCAGCATTCGAGCTCGCAATTGCCGCTGCGCGTGCTGTCCAGAAACTATGCAGCGACGAGAGCACTGCGCCATATCGATTGTTGGATCGAGCGCTGATTCGAGCAGTCGCCGGTGTATTAGGGAGTGGCCTTCTGTCGGTGCAACCCATCGAACCAGAACTATTCGTATGGGGATGGTCAGTAAATGTACCCTAGAAATGAGACTGAGCGGAACCTACTGGTCAGCCACAAAGATCCTGTTAAAACCAAATCAAGTCAATTTCTCCTATGACACGGATACATGCGGACAAACTCACACATGGAAGGCTTGTTGCATCACGACCGGGTTCCTGCATACGAACTGATGCCCGTCATTCGAGATGTAACCCACTCCTGCGGGTGCAGTGTTGGGATTCAACGGCGCATGGAAAAGGGGCAGGGCACAGTAAGAAGGTATTGCTGCACCGCCCCCAGCAGCCGTGTGTTCGGGACCTATCGATCATGTCCGTGAGACGACTCCTGGGTAGCAAAATGACACCGGAGACTCGCGTACCTGCACACATGGCATCACTATCAATGTGTGTCAACTGTCGATGTTTGCTAAAAGAAACCCAAACGGAAACCTACCATTTCCCAAAGTTTGCCTGCTCTTCTCTCGAGTATGGATCCTTGAAACCTGTCAAGGGACAATTCAGATGGACGATCGACCGATCCAAATGCACCCAAACATCACTCACCACTCCGTTTCCAGAACAGACTGTGGGTGAGTACGTCCTTTGCTCGATCGGGATCGGGCTGCATTCTCTTCGTCAGGTGCTGCAGCTCCTCGTTACCAGTACACGCTGCCTGATCGGTCGCGCGACAATAGTCGATGTGGACGTGCCGACCCATCGCCGAGCAAACGAGGTTACACATCATCGGTGCACCTTCGTCATTGGTGGAGAACTTGCGTCCTTCGATTTCTAACGGTACGTCGTCCGGCCCATCTACGGTCCAGCGGGTACGCGACATGGACCCATGCCGCGTCTCGTGTTCTTGTTGTGGATGGCCTTTGAGCGAGTCATCAACACGCGTCGGAATCGCTGGTCCACGCTTGCAACTTACCAAGAGGTAACGTGCAAAAGTAACCGCAGTTTTCGCATCTAAATGAGTGTTAGAGAAAGAAACGTGAACAAAACATTCGACAGCCAGACTTCGCTTCGCAAAAATGAACGACTTTCTTGTCCACGCTGTGATTATGGGGTCCCCTGTGCTTCGTAGCGCCGGGTGGAATCGGTTTGACGCATTTCAAGCGTTTCGCAGCTGTCATTCCAGGACATCGTCAGGTTAATCTGGGAAAACATTCGAGAACTCAAACGAACCTTGAGAATACTGGAGGCAGGGTCAGTGCCAGAACAAACATTCGAGACCGGACGACATACCTTGGTGTACTGGAACGTTTCGTTTTTGCCCGTAAAGGTCGCTTCAATGGAATGCGGTGCTGTTTCGATCTCACATATACCCGGAGCAGCACAAACGGCAGAACACAAATGTTCTTGTCTGCGGTTCACCGGTCAAAGACAGATATCACCGTCTCGTCAACATCATACGTACCCGCAGAGATGGATCGCGCTCGAGTCAAGACCATGCATGTGATCTTGGTCTGCACACAGACGTTTGCACAATTGGCACTGGATAGAGCAGAAGCGTGCATCGCATTGATGGAGGGCATGATCGACGTCGCTACAAACGCGCATGAGTGTGTGATATTACCCCGTGAAAAGAAGTTACCTTGGTATTCGGCATGTTCCAGGACACGAATATAGACTCCCGTCGACCAGTTGCACGTCGGAGAGATCGCATGCCTACAGAGAGCGAATCGCTTCAGAATGGACATGTACAAAGGTTCAAAGTAGCCAGCCGTTTCTCACCCTCCCACAAGCGTGGACCGGAGCCGCACAGAGATGTTCCTCGTCAGTGTGATCGATCACCTTTTGTCGTCAGAGTCAGATCAATATGAACATCTCGAACGAGAACACATACGTTTGCGCATACATCCAGACATCCATGCCTTCCAGAGAATTTGCATGATTTCCCACACAGATGCTGATTCGCGACACATCTACAAAAAGGTGTGAGCCGCAACACGTTCAGCCAAAGCAACGAACACGAACATATGTTTCCCCGCGTGGCCCGCACTACCATAGCGTATTCAGCACCAGGCGTACGACTTCACCATCCGTATATCACTCACCTCATCGTACAAGGCCGATGCTCCTCCGACTCGAGCACCAAACAGAAATCACACTCGTGTACGCACAAATGGTCGGACTGACAGTCGTGCACCCCCTCGTGCACCCGACTCTTTACACACCGCAGCTGACATTCTGCACACGTCATTCCACACAGTTGGACGTTACCTCTCAAGTCCACGATCGAACTCTCAAATTCACGTTTCAACTCGTCGATGCGTGCGTGGCTCCCGCCACCGCCATCGACTGCCTGGAACCGTGATAGGTTCTGGTCCAGCCATTCAGATACGTGGGCGATCCGCAAGTTCACGATCGTCTCGAGGTGCTGGGTCAAGCCTGCAATCCACTCATCTTCGGTTGTGTATTGGCGGGATGCGTGGCCCTCCCAGGCTGTCCGAAGCACCGTCAGCATGCGTTCGCGAGACACAGACTGATCGCCGCCACCGCCAATGAAGAGTTGGTGCGGTGTATCTGGCAGGTCGACTGGCATGTCCGTATCGAGATTCTACACCGACAAAGTCAGTGTCGTAGCCAGCATAGGGAGTACGTCATGGGTAGGTTCACCTTCAGAAGCTCGCGCTCTGGATCAATTTCCGCATATCCAAAAGCAAGGGCATTAGCAAGGAGCGTCGAAATCAGCTGTGCACGATGAGACGCCATAGTTTCTAAATACCGAACTCGTCAATAATCGAACCAAGCAAAATGTGCATGTTCTTACGAGACATAGCACCCCAATCATTAGCCTTGAACACGTTTACGAGTGAGCAAGACACGTCATGTCCTTTTCTTGCGAGAAACGACCCTTACCTTTAACTTGGCCATCAATGTCTTCATCAAGTGCAAAAACTCCCCAGCCGATCGATGCGTGACCGCCTGCTTATCCAACTGTCGCTTCACGGCAGGGAATAGCTTGTAGAACTCCTTTGACTCGATGACTGGCCTGTGTGAGGGACCAGCGACAATTTCGTAAATGATTTGGATTCATTCAAGCGCGCCTTGTTCTTACCATGGAATGATGTTCAACTTCCCAGCATGAAGCCGAGAGATGAAATTTGCCTCTTGCTCGTCTTGCACGATGCGTTGGAACTTGAGGGAAAATCTACAGAAAATATCTGTCATGAAAAAAGGAAACACGACAAGTAACCATAACCCACTCTTTGGCGATTTCGGCCTTGTCCGAGTCGACGACATCCTAAGTAATACGCCTCAGACGAATCCTGTCGGTGCAGTTGATGCGGTTTCCAATCGCAGTAGACGTACCTTGATTATGATGACCAGCGTCGACTGGAATAATGATGGATTCGCCTTGGGATCCAACACAGTCGAACTCGACTGGAACGACTGAAATAGCCCAGTAATGTCACGACTGAGCGCGAAATTGTTGCGGAAGAGCACCTGCATCACGAAGCGTCATTCGTCAGTATCTCTTTATCTCCTCCAGGACCATGTTACTTCATTGCACTCACCAAGTTGGAGATGGCGGTGTTGAACAAAACGAGCAATGTGTCCTCTTGAGCGGACCTTTCGATACTGTGTACACCTACCGACAAAGGGCAAAATATGCCAGAATGAGTCGGAGTGGCGCAATAGGCTGTACGGGACTGACCTTCAAAATCGAGTGCAACGATCAAGGCATCCTTGGTCGGCGTAACTGACATCCACACCCCCTCCGTCGTCCGCATCGCCGACCCAGCAAATGACGTATCGACGAGATGATTCAACGCAAAACTCTTCCCGACTGACTGCTCACCCATGGAGGACACCACCTTGACGGGCTATTATCGTCACTATGAGCAGGCGAACCCTCGCACTCAAAAGAATACATACCTTGGATGCCATATACGACTGAAATAACGACTCGTACCACCCAAACGAGAGACTATCCACGATGCGGTTCACGTCCGCACCCAACAACGACCTCTCCAGGTCGGTCGAGGAAACCCCATCTTTGAGAGGCACAAATCGATTGTCCTTCGCCAGCGCGAGGTGGATAGGAATCAAGCATAGGAAGTCCACGAGCCATTCACCCGCCCGGTAGGCTGAGATGTTCCATGCACGACTCCGGGTCGAGTTCGGGCGCTCTCCACCCCCGCACAACTCTGCAGCAAAGACGGCAAACGACGCTGCCGAGACCCGAATGGACTTGAGTATATCCCCCGTTGGCTTCTTAGTCGCCCTCTCAAACGCGAGGATCATGTCCGTGAAGTGCGGCGCATACCGTTGATAATCGCGATCCGTTACAAACACGAGCGTTCGCGTGCTCCGAAGGCTTGACGAGGAGATCGTTTCGCGCTGCACTGCGGGTAAGACCGGGAAACGGGTCCACACTTCTGCATGACAGTCGGTAAGACAGTTGTGTGCGGTCGCATTTCCTGCTACCGCCCCGTGTCGTGCAGAACCTCGCACACCCTTTTCCTTGAACGTAAACTCGGTCATTTTGCGAGTGATGTCCAACGCATGCGATCGGAATGTGTGCGCCTCAAAATCAAGCGCGACGACATGCACCGCTGTTCGGCTGATCAACGACGTGACGACAAGACCGCTCTCGATGGTGAGCGGGGCCAAGTCCAGCGAGATTCCCTCCGTGGAGCCGAAGGTACTCCAGTGATACGCCGTCACTGCCAAGTCGTTCCCTTTGGCTTGTGCGACCAGCAGACAAGCGCCATCGGGCGTCGAGCTCACACTGTAAGGAACCTGCTCGAGGTGGAGTGTAGCAGGTCTAGTAATCACCGTCCCTCATAAGCGAGACTCGCGTAAAATAAAGCAAGCAAGATCAGACACACCGAAACTGGAGCGTCACCAAAGAAAACACCCTCGCCTGCGCCTGTGAATCGACAAGGACCAATTCTTCGCTTCCGCTGACAAAGCATGCACGGCGAATAGACAACCCAATGGACGCATCACCATACCACGGATGCAAGTCGTGTGCGCTTCCCAATGCCTGAAACCCGCGTACATCGTCAAAGACGAAAACGTGCAACTGGAGCTGCAGTTTGAACATCAGACATTAACATCACGGCCGCAGTAACGTAAGCGAATACGGAGTGACGCACCTTGTCCGACGACACGACCGCCAGCAACTTCTTCGATTCGTCGTAAGCCAACAAAAATTCTTGCCCAATCTTTTCACGATTAAGGTGTTTCGCGTGGCGGCGTGTGATGGAACCAGCCATAGCAGTGAGACCATCGAAGTAGACCAACAAGTTCCCTGCACGATCCGTGACGACCAACAAGAGCTTCTCTCCTTCAAGAAGTTGCGCGCGTCTGGTTCGAGCGCGCACAATGAATTTAGTTCAGCAACCCATGGGAGTCACGAAGATCAACAAAGGAAGCACGCAAGACGTACATTACGGAATGACCCAATGGTAAATTGAACGTATGTCTAAACCTGAACCGTGGCGAAGGGATCGCACTTGGATCGAGCTGCAACTCGTGCTGATCTTGCGTCGTCAGGTTCATCACATGCACCGTATACATCACCGTCGGTTCTTGTCGTGACGCCCGCGAACCCGTGATGCGATAGTTGGTAGACGAGGCCCATGCTTGGTAAAAAGAATATATCGTGAGCGTGACGGCGCAACATACAGATAATACGGCGTCTAACCTCCGTCCTTTCGGACCTCACCAATGGACAATGTATATCTATAGGTAGGACGTCAGCACATTCGACCGGAATACGGTTATGACTTACGTGTGCGCGGTGTGTGCGGATAGATTATTGACCTGTCTGATCAACCCCACCCTCAACTTACACAGCTCCTCTTCGGCACGAATAGCTTGTTCGCGCTTGATCTGCTCCGTACAGTCCTGTTCCTGAATCCTGTGCACTTCCGGCGTTCGCTTGTTTGTCGTTTTCGTGATGCCGCCTTCCAAGTGCGCAAATGCCCTCTGTTTTGCCTTGTCCGCCAATGGTTGCAACAAGTCACCGTACTGCGCAAATCGTTCCAAGTCCTCTGCTAGCTGAGTTAGAAATTGACTGTCAGTGACCCTCCGCGTCGCATCTGTCGCGCGTCGAAAAAGATCCTCCCATATGGTCTCCATGTCGCTCTCTCCCACAAACAACGCCTTCACTGTAGACCCAATGAAGCCCAGCATGGTTTTGTTGCGCTTACCGCCACCGCCACCACCTGGATTGTTCCCTTTTACATTTGCCTTGGCCTGATCTACATCCCCCTTCAACACTGCCTCCAATATCGCCACGCACTCCTGCTTGTCGAGCTTCATAGGCTTCTTGTCCAAGAGCGGTATCAATTCCTTAAACAGACAGATACGGTCCTTCGCGTCTCGAAACTCTTGATCAGTAATGATCTGGAATCCTTGACCGAGTTGCCGCGCAACTACGTTCTGTGCTCTTGGATAGAGTGTCAAGTATTCCGAGATGTGCTCTGAGATGACCAACATCAGCATACAACGATATCAATCCTGAGGTCCGACCAATGCCTACTTGAATCGTTGACATGTTTCTCGGCATCATCACCATTGTATGCGAAGGCCTCACGATCGAAGCACCTAACATTTTACGGAATGAGTAACGAACAATCCGAAATAAAGCCACGTCCTACTCACGGATAGAGTAGTAACAGCTTGTCCACAACCGCCTCGAACATCGACCTTCGGAGAGCCGGCAGCTCCTTTTGCAATCTCGTGCATGCATTTTCAATCTCCGTCTTGCCGGTCAATTCCGACATACTGTGCACGGCGGTGGTCTCATGTTTCCAATGCCTACATTCTTGTGGAAAGCGCCTCTCAAGTCCGGAGTTGACCAAGATTCTTACGGCCTCTTCGTCCAACTGCTCGTTCAGGCGGAGGCGGTCGGATGACCTATTGACACGAGGTAAACAGGTAGCCAGAGGGCGTGAATCCTCTTGAAAAGAGGTACACTCACATATGTGTCCCGAGTTGCATTCCCGTCATAGAAATTCCTTTATAGGAATCCTGCGTATCCCTCGCCTCTCGATATTCCACTGTCATGAATCCCTGCGTCGCCTCTCCAAAGAGTAAGAACGGCGTGATCGGCGCAGATTTCATCGGATCTGAATCTTCGGCCGGTGCTTCTGGAAGTGCGATAGCCCGGGAGACAGCCTGAAGTTGAACCGCAAATGCCAGTCGTGTCAAGGTACACCCCAGTCACAAAACCAGAAACTGACATTGAATCCCTTGCGGACAGCTACTGTTTCCTCTTGTTCATTGGTCTGTGCAACTTCGAATGTGAACATTCGGTCTGACTCGTCGTGATCTACTTCGAGCATGTCCTCGTCCTCGCTATCCTCCTCACTCCAAAGGATGGTTTGCGCGTGTTCGGGTGAGATCAAAGACACCACTTGATCACACATCTTTGTCAAGTACCTGAGCCAGATGCATTTCGACGTCGGTCATTTCGAATGGCGTCAATCTGAACGAACCTCATAAATGTGATACGATTGCGACGAACGGAAGACGTCGCTGAGTCATCCCAGGTCGTTTGTTCGGGCCAATATAGAACGAATATTTGATGAGAGCCCCCGGTTGGCTCTGGCGTTGTGATAATGTACAAGCCTGAACGGAGTGTCGGTTGCGTGCGCATGTGTGTATCAGGATCGACGAGAAGCTGTGCCGCACTGTTAAAGCAGGGTGTCAATACTACAGAGAATGGACAGTCCTAACGGGATGATGTACATTGTCTCGTCGATCGCAGCGAGTTCTAATAGAAATCGGACAATTTCCTCTTTGCTACCGTAGACGCCAACAGGTTTGATGACGTAATTGTCGAGGGCTTTGAAGTTGACTTTGGTCATCGACAAGTATGCACCCGGGCAAACATTATTTATGAATGCCTCGAGCGAGTTTTGGGATATGATGATCTTGTCGACTGATACCAGAGCAATCATGAGAACGAGCATGCAGGTCTGACTGGGTACTCACCCAGACCACCACTACCCTGCTCCGAGATGAGGTCGAGGATGCGATACATGCCTTTGATGGAATAGGCCAAGTCCAATTGGAGAGACGGTGCGTCTATATCCATCTATCGATCCACAATCGAATTCAATATCCTAGATGGGTAGAGTTAAATGAACACACCTGATCATTCGGTGAATTTTCTTCGTTGACAGACTGATAGAGACTTTCGGCGCCATCAGAATCAACAGTGGCAACGCCATCAGAGCGTGCCTCAATAGACATCAACGGAGGAGAAGGCGTCGAGTCAGAATCGGACCCAAACACAGAGTCCGTGTCCGAGTCTGAAGAGGAGACATCTTGAACTTGAGATTGTACATGATAAGAATTTCGATAGTGGGAGACGACTTCCCCCCTTTCCAAAGGCTCTAAGAGCGCCGCCTGTTTCAGTCTCGGCCGCGACGACGCAATCTGCACGAGACACACCTTCCGCTTTTCGTTTGCCCTTGTCGAGCTTGCTTGGAACGTAGCCCGAGTCGGAGTCGGAGTCGTCACTGAAAAGCTTGGGAGGTTTGTATGATGGATCCATTGTGAGCCACCGAGGATGCTGTAGCGCCTTAGGATGGTCTTAAAAGAGGGTCACCACGAGGTTTGTCACGATGTTGTCATGGGGTGATGCATGCTGTAGCCTAACGGCAACAGCGACTTACCGGGCGACGAAGATCTTTCCTTGGCCGATGTTCCTGTGCAAAGAATGCCACGACGAAGTACTCGTGTTCGTTACAGAATGAAGAATAGGAGCCGGTTTGTTTGGGTGAGATTGCAGTGGTGGCAAAATCTAAACTTGGATTTCAAGTCTTGAAGGCAGCCTACGAGTAAGTGGACATGGTTCGCCGCCGATTATACTGGTTGATACTCCATGTCGTTGAAGGTCACGAGGGGCTGCAAGGAGTTAATTCACGACGCTCCGAGCGGCGACTTCAGCAGTACCACTGGCACTATAGTACACCGTCTTGGTGGCGAACTGCTAGTCCCGTGGTATATACAGGTTTCTATCGAGATGGTGGTCTGGAAATGAGGGTACCTGGTCCGGTCGTTCCATTTTCCAACAGAACTCATTGGCAATTACGAGTCGTGCTCGATCGTCAACTCGCCAACAGCCGACCAAGTCCTACTCTTTCCTCACGCCCACTGTCCCTGATTAATTCAAGCTGTATCTCATCAACCCCCACCACTGAGCCCTCCCCTGAGTCGGCGTCCACCAGTGGCATGGATTGTGACGACAGTGAGCTGTCAAGCCCATCCTGGCAGCGAGAGCGGAGGTCACGCGCATACAGCTTCCGCACGTTGATGATGAACCGAGGAACCATAGGGCATATAAAGACAATACAAAGTGTGGTCAGGATGTGCATCGACGGGTTCTCCGTTGCCGGGTCACTTTTGATCACAGCCGTGATGTTGAAGAGCACGTTCCTGTACAAATGAAGCAACGGAATGGTTAGTTGTTGTCTACATCCTCGACAGAGGGACCAGGCAAAAGATGATGGGGAATGGGATAAAAACGAAAAAACAGCGCACAGAAAAAAGTAAAGAATCCCTTTGTTCGCGAAAGACGTCATATACTGATTGGGCCGCCATTGCTTCGTCGCTTTGTGAATCTCAATCGACTCCTTCAAGGCTTGGGTGACAGCAAGGATGAGCAGTAGAGCACCAAGCACAAATCGGGGAATGGCATAATATATCTCCGCGTGGGAGGGCACGTTGATCAAGTAGTTGCAATGAGTGAAATCTAGAACTCGGACAACCGTCACTGGATAAAATTGTTGCGGGAGCGTTCAACACCACATTTATAGCTTTACTTTAGCCAGAGACGTAGGTGTTGGGGTTGTAGTAGATCCCTACGAAAACGAAGGAAAGGATGACTTGAAATATGTAATTGAACAGGTCTATTCCGCATTGCATAAACGTACATGATCATCACCACTGTAATTGAAAATCATTATAGAGTAAAGAAGAATTCGACGGCATGGTGACTGACGATCAGCGGTAGCAACGAAAATTTGAAATGCCCATTCAGCTGCCAAATAGAATGCAGCGCCTTTGGAATGTCCATGCTTAATCTCGACA
>JBBPQL010000824.1:0-16535 GCA_038092515.1 Boletus subparvulus | reverse complement strand
AAAGTACTAAAATCCATAATATAAATTGGGGTCAAATAAGTGTCCCAATGACATGTCATTTTGAAATGACTGCCATTTCACCAGATCTTATCCAAATCTCTTAACCCTTGCACCCATAGCAAGCCAGGGGTAGGTACTCCATTTGATTGTACTCATATGTTAGGGCCCAGGTTAGATGCAGTTAGGGGTTATCGACTTTAGTGAAAAACATGCAAATATTGGGTCACTTTTTTGAGCCACTGTAGATATGACTCACTGGTGTTCCTCCAGATCAATGCCAGTGTTTATCAAAACACTTGGTGAGATGTCCACATAAATAGGCAATTGGGCCAGCTGAGACTCTTCTTGGGCCAGCGAAGGCACACCGCCACTTGAGTGATAGCTAGTGAAACCACTTACATAGCACTGTATAGAACTAATAGGAAAACATGTACCTTTAATCTTGACTTCAAAAGGATTGGGTTTTGACATATCATTTTCCCATGCTTCAACATCCACTCTCCATCTTGTCAGTTGTTCTCCATACCACGCCTCGAGTGAGCTCTCAAATAGTAACAAATCTTCTTGGTGCTCATTTCACTCTGGAACTGCTTCCTTCAGTGTGCGCAGAAGTGACTCACCTTGCCATAAAAGTTAATTTTATAATGCAAATGGCAATGCATATCACGTACCCAGCCCTACCACTTTCTTCCAGTTGCTATCGCCCATGAGATCGTCGAGTGTGTCGCGATGGTGCCCTGGCCCCATCTCTTTCGTACTTGATGCGACTGCATTCAGAGTAGACCAACCTCGTTCTGGCACCTCTCCATCTGTGCGTGCTGCACCCTTGATGTAATGAAATGAATACTTCCACTGGCATTCAGCCACGTGGGCAGGAAGGTGAAATTTTGGGACGAATGGAATGACCCTCTTGTCAACATGGTGGAAATGGAGAGCAGGAGGGAGCGTTTTCATATGCTCCCAAAGATGCCTGCTCCACTGGCAAACAATGTCATAGGAGACATTAAAATTCTTTAGCCCATTGTCCTTGAGCACTGAGAAGAATATGTAATTCATGTTGACATATCTGGTAAATTACAAGTTAGATTATACTGGATAAATTACGAGTTCAGATCAAACCTCTTCCCCTTTTGCAAATCACCGACCCCTCCGGGCAGCTTTATCTTGTGTCTTGCACAACAGACACTTCTGGCACCAGTGGCTGTGAGATCTACCAACGCCTTTGTGTCGGCATCGTTAACTGCACCATGACTTGAGCATTGGCTCTTCTGGTGGACTGGGTTATCCATGGACTAGGTGACAGAGAGAATGTATGCACATCTTGTTTGGTACCGGAGTTCTCACTCAGGTACCGCTTATACAATGATTTCTCCACAAAGTATGCCCAACCGCTACTTAGGCTGGGATCAACTGCATCTTTGGAGATTGCCCTTCGTTTCAGGCAAAAGTTGGCATCAATGGCCACAAAAATGGCATACTGTATAGCCACCTGACAAAAAATGAGGACTGTGACTTCGATACATGAAGTAGATGTCCACTTTATCCTTGGGCATATCTTACCAGTCTTCTGGGAGATTTTTCCCAGGGTGAGGACATGCAGGACAGAGAATCACACAGTCTCCTTCTTTCGTCATTTCAATCCCAGCAGGATGGTGACCACATCCTGACTGTTTCAGCATCTTCAAGTGACGCCATTCATGGACCATTCACAAAAATTGTTCGTATCGATCCTAGGGGTGAGAAGGATCAGTTTGTAGTAACTGGAAACCCTAGGCATGGAGACTCAGCGAAATTGGTACATTACCTTTGGAGGTGATAAGCCCGCATTATTACTACAACAAGCAAGGTTCAAATCCAATGTGTGCCTGTCCATTCCTGGGTAACGAACATTAACGAAGGCATATCATATGGTGGTAACATAGACCTTGACTAGATGAAGAGACAGACTCATATGGGCTTTCAACACACAACTCTTGCAACATATATCAACACCTAGACAATCATAACACCGATGTGTTGCAGGCTCAGTCTTACAACATGTGCATATGTTTATTCCGCAGCATCCTTCCATACGAATGAATTCTCAGAGGAACTCGTCATGATCTTCTTGCATCCAAACAAGAAGTGGAAAGTCCTACAGTATGTCAACGTTAGGTTACATCTAAGGAGTGCTAGTGCAACCCACTGTTTAAACTCACCGATGCGGTTCGCTGCCTCGGAATGTCATTGAGAATGGAAAGATCGATGCACTCTGGCAGGTTGTTGATGACCTCAGGGATAGCCATGTCATAGAAATCTAATGTTCTAATTGGCTTTTTCTCTGGGTCCCTGCATAAATGGATGGTTTTCTTCTTCACACTCAGAGTTCCTGTTTCATCTGATTGAATTTTCTGGTAACGTAGAGTGACTGAACCTTTGAGTTTGCTCTGCTTGTGATGTAGCCTCAATTTCAGTCCCTTGGTTCTCCTGAAGAGCAATGGAGATAAATGCGGACTGGTACCCATGCGACCTGAAATGAGATCAATGGCTGAGCATTACAACACCCTGGGCCATGAACAGTGCTTTACCTGGTGCTGCATGGGCACCTTGTGGTTCCGTCACCTGCGAGGAACTTGGGACAGCTGACATTTCGGGGGAGTCAGGGATGCTGTTGGACAGACTCAGTGGTAAACCAGCAGGCCTTGCAAAACTACATTTCAAGTTGGAGATGTACGAAGTGTGTGTGGATCAAAACAAGATGGAAGTTGCACTATGGCCTGACTTCATAGGAGTGGCCTGTGCTGCACCATCCTCGGAGTCTGCCTGTGCAGGTGCCGTGTGGTTCCATCACCTGCGAGGAACTTGGAACAGCTTACATTTCAGGGGAGCCGGGGACGTCATTGGACAGACTTGGTGATAGACCAGCAGGACTTGCACAACTGCGATTTGAGTTGGAGAAGTATGAAGTGTGTGTGGATCAAAACAAGAGGGAGTTGCACTACAGTCTGACTTCATAGGAGTGGCCTGTGCCGCACCATCCTCGGAGTCTGCCCATGTCCACCTCATGGCCACAAATTCGAGTTGGAGGAGAAGTGCTCAGTGTGTGTGGATCAAAACAAGATGGGAGTTGCGAGGCTATGGTCCGACTTTGTAGGAGTGGCCTGTGCCCGCACCATCCTTGGACTCTGCTCATGTCCATCTCATGGCCATACCATTCTCGGAGTCTGCCATCAAAGTTAGCTATTCTTTTACTCCATACTGCGCAGACTTCTGTTCCAAGTGGCGATGTGTCATCCCTGAGATTTGAGACTCGGGCGAAATTCCAGCTTACTTCGCCATCCAATCCAAATCCAGTCAAACCAAAGTCTTGCAACAACCTCAAAGAACTGTTTGCTGTCATTCTGAAGAAGACGCCTTACACCGTAGTACACCTTGTGCATGGGCCACACCTCGCGCTGCGGCACATATTGTACATGGATCTTGGACAGTTGGACATGAGCCCATCCACATGCCAAAGGCTATAAAATTCCAGGCATTTCGCTTGGGTCCTCACCCCAAATCGTCAATGTATTGTGATGGTTACCATGTCCTCTACTCCTCCTTTCACCAAAGACCTCGAAGGTTTGATTGATTATTCCTCTTGACGCTCTATGTGGTTAAATTATATTTGATTGCAGAAGTACTGGCTCCGATCCAAAGTGTCACGCTGTCTCCAGCTGGTGTGGAGCAGGTCATCGCAGCTGCTCGTCAACATGCCAGTATCTTGGCGATGGGGCCACATTTGTCTCCTATCAATGTCAACGTTGAAGCACCTCCTGCAGACGACTCTGTGTCGCTGGGTGCAGACAGTGTGCCCCAGGCATCTGATCCACCTCCAGCTGAGTCCAAGTCTGGTTCTGAATCTTCCAGTGCTGCAGGCACTCCTGAACCTGACATGCTCACAGACACTGATGCTCCTGATCCTAACGCACTGGTAGTGCCTGATTCCCCTGCTGCAACAGATGCTCTTGAACCTGACCCACCTGTTGTGCTCAGTGAGCACTACACTGAGTCTCATGAGGGCATCACATTCTATCTCCCTATGCCTGATGTCCCTGGTCCTTACTATCTTATTACTAAGGGCAGGGTGATTGGCATCATCGCACAATGGTTTGTCCACCTTATCCTATTGCAACCATGTTGACCAACTTCCACTACAGGCACTGGGCTTCCACTTTTGTATCTGATGTTTCTAGTGCAGTGTTTTGCAAGGCAAAGTGCTTGACTCGGGCCTGGCAGATGATGGAGACTGCGATCGAGGATGGGAATACCTCATACATAATGAGGCAGCATTAGGACATATCGAGGATCGTTTGTATAACTGTGGCCTGCTTAGTACTCTGCAAGCATGCATTGTGAATTCCAAGCAAGTGTAGAGTGATAAGATAAGACATTGAATGGACTGATAATGAACCCAGACGAGCTGGTAGTCCCGGGAGAGATGATTTGGTCAAAGAGCATTGTAAAGGTCTCGCAGGTGGACATGGATTCAGTGTGACAGTGCAACAGAGAAGATCAGTGACCGTATACTAGTATGATACATGATTTAGTAGCGATGGTAGTAAGCAAGTTGGCGAAGAGACTCTCCTGTTCTTGCCCCATAATGCAATGTAAAAAGTGTCGGAATCACTTATCTAAGGTCCTATATGTTGTTGTATGGCATTGGGTGGTCATTTGGAAAGCAGGAGTGCAAAGAAATTAAGGGGATGATGGTGGTGAATAGATCTCCTATACTGGTGCAAGAAAACTGGCTGAACTCGAACACAGTTCAGTAGTGTCACTTCGTACTCCTTGTAATTCTCTCATTTTCTCACCACACACCACACCATCTCAATGCCATGGATCAACCAAAGATCCACCTTACTCCAGAAGAAAAAACTTTGGCCGCTCACAGGTATAGAGCCAAATATTATGAGAAGTTAGCTACATCTTCTCCCCCGCCACTTGTACTCATTGAACCTATTTCCCAGGAATTGCAGTGCAATCAACAAGAAAGTCACACAGAAATGGCAGAATACCACAAATGACAAACAGAATTCACTGTACATCCATCATTGTGTGGTATTAGTATCTGCTGAACTCAGGGAATCTCAGAGCTCCCAAACAAGCCATCACCCTCATCGGACAACCTCGTCAATCCATAAGCAATATCCTGTCCCAACGGTATGTTTGTATCCATATTGACACATACTTCACATGTTTATGTATATGAAGTGTTGACAGTGCTGGTCGGCCAAAGAACCAGGGGAACAAACCAAGCAAACATGAGGCTAGGTAGGCACACAGAACATTGCATCAAAGGCTTGTGAGTGTGCTGACCCATCTTTTAGCACGCCCATTGTCGGATCAGAATATCAGCTTTGGAACGTGCTCAAGCTGGTCATTGGGAAGTCCTTGCGTGAACGGATGATGGCTCTCTGTGAGAGCTTTATATCTTCAGGGAACTACAATGAAATATATGACATGCTCTCTGCCATTGAGCCTATTGAGGCTGATATTCGGAAACTCCCCCCCTTCAAAGAGGATGGACATGGTGAAGACACAGAGACTTCGCTTTACAAAGTTACTCGCACCATCGTCAGGGTCTTGGAGGACCTGCTCCTAAATGCCATGGAGGGTACCTGGGCCGACGTGAGTGAATTAGAATGCAGTCTGTTGCTATACCAGGCTGCACCTGATGTCATTTTGGATTAGACAATAAGTACTGAATAGGATGTATAAATTTCATGTAGAATCCAAGGGTGCCTGCAATGAGTCAACTTTCCAAGTCATCCTAGTAAATTGTCAACTACGAAGTCAGAAGGATTAGGTGAGATGTTGCAAACTCTAGATCGTTTACTGACCCAATTTGCCATACATATACTACTGCACCATGGTCCCAGGTCATCTCATAGATGTGTTAATGCTACCACCAGTTACGTGTTTCCCTCCCACTCCCCACCATCACACTCTACAATGTGTGCACTTGGTTCACACATCTTCATGCTACAGCTCACGGACACATTGTCCCAGCGTTCAGATTGTTCCATCCATCACTGCATAACATTCACAAAACACACACCTTATCACATTGGTATACTCATTCCAAGATGCCATCAGAGTGGACCTCAGAAGAGCAAAAGGCCTTCCTTCAGCAAGAGCTTGTCGGGTTCAAGAAGATTGGCAGTTGTTCCTATACCAAGCATTGACCCACCCTTTACAGCAGATTCTTTCAGCGGTGGCCTGAGCGTCTGAGCGCCCTACCTGGCCTGTCAGCCGATGCACATCTCTCCGAAGATTAGAAGAAGACTCTTGCTGATGCTATCAACCATCAACAGAGGCAAATCAGGTGTTGGATGCACTGGCATAATGGTGCTGGTGACAACCATGCCACCAACAACAAGACTGCAAAAATCATAAATGGCCTCCTTCAGTCCAAGACGCGCATCAAGAAGCCTTGGGAGATATATTTGAAGAAGTACTACATATGCATCTTGTGTACAGAAGGAGGTGGAAGCTGGCACACCGATTGTTGATGTCAGTAAGAAGATCCACAATATATTTGAGAATGAGTCCCCGGAGATTCAAGAAGAGATACACCAACTGAGCGAGGGACAGAAGGAGGATGTGAAGAACAGGAAGAAGTCTCGCAAGGGAAGCGAAGAATCCACTGACCCTGAGTCTGACGATGGTATGGGCAACGACGATGATGATATAGTAGAGATTGACCCAATTGTTCGTTGCCAGTAAATGTTGGTCTATACCTGTACCCTTCACATGCTGACGTCCACGGATAGCAATATACAACAATGTGGTGCAGTTCTGCAATGTGTCCTTGGTCACTTGGGCAAACAGATGGGATTGAAGTTCAGCATGTTGATGGGGGGTATTGACCCTCTCGATCCTGAGGGTGGAAAATTCATAGCAAGGTCAGCATATTCCTATATCCATCCTTGACCCACAGACGTACTGATAACTATCTAGTGTACACACGGGAAAGACCAGTGACAGCTGTGACTTTGCCAATGCCTACTCCAAGTTTGAAAGTGAGGTAGTCAAAGCATTCGGCGAGTTTCTGGACAAGGTATTCAATCAGTACCATTTATGCACAGAACATTACATGACTAATTAACCGATGTAATACCAGCGTCTCTGGAAGATGGGGATGATGGGATAGGTTGCTCTGAACAAGAGGAGGAAGGCAAGGAGATGAACAAGAAGTCCACTGAGGGGGGCGGGGATGGCACTGATGAACAAGAGGTGAACCCACCCACCAATACTTATAGTCCATCATTGGCTTTGAATACTGCAATGCTTGCAACATCCCCTGCACCCCGTCTTGCAACATTGCCCCCTTCAAACTCTGTAGTGCTTGCAACATCCCCTGCACCTCATCTTGCAATACCCACGGCCTCACAACAGCTTGCAACACCCTCAGTCGCACCTCCTACAACACCCACATCCACAGATCTTGCAATACATATGGCCACACCATAGTTTGCAACACTCCCAGCCGTGCATCCTGCAATATCTGCACTGGTACCAAATCATGCAACATCTGCAGCTGCCATGCAACATCCTGCAACATCTGTGTTGCCTCTTTTTCGACACCAATGATATTCCCATCAGTCTTCAGCTCTAGTCATACAGATGCGCTCGAAGTGGGAACCTTCGCAAGCCTCCTCAATTCCGAGGGCTTGACTGGCTGGTCGGAGTTTGGGGGCTCACTGTGGAGTGACCCCTTCACGTCTTCGTTGGATTCAGTGATGGTGGGATCCCATTTTGGGATGAACATGCAAAATTATTCCTTTGTTCCTCCTGGGACTGCCTCACACCATATCTTGGATTTGGGCTCTTCAACCCCGTCAACGTTGTACCCGGGGCTCGCTAACTTCAATGTCAATCAGTTTGGAATGTTCGGAATGAGTAGCTTCAATCAGAATCATAACCAGTTTGTGCCGGACATGTTCAATTTCGGTGGTATCAACAGCGCATCTATGAGTCCATCGGTGTTTCTACTGGACTCTCAGGCGCCATCACTGATTCTGCTGGCCCCTCCTCCTCCTGCACCTACCACTCCGTCTGCTTCACCTGGACTGCTCTCTGACATCAACATCCTCCTTGTGCCAGTCATTCCACCCACTCAGTGCAGCATGGTCAATCTGCCTGTGCTTCAAAGTGCTACAACTGAGAGTATAGAGGCCTGGGCGACTTCTCTTGAACGACCCAAGAGAAAACATATCCCATCCCAGCATGCCCATCGAGACAACACCATCGGCAAAGAGAATCACATCCCCCCTCCCACTACTGAAGCTGCGAAGAAGCCAAAAAGCAGCACTTAGCAGGGACTTGCCAGTAATTGTAGCGAATGTTACGATTGACTTTTTCTTTTGCTTTTCACAACACGCTCGTCTGCTGACTCGCTTTGTTCTCTTATTTTCCTTCGCACCGTTCCCTTTGGAACGCCGTCCGCCTAAACATAGCTTCTTATCTACACGCTATGCATGGTTCCCTTAACCCGTTTCCCCATGCCTTATACGGACGTCCTTCCTGTTCATGCGTAACTTCTTACGCAGCCTTTTCGCTTCTATCGCATAGCCCAGCTCCCTTTATATCCGCCTCAGCTTTTGTGCTTAGGACACTGCTTGGTCTGTGCGCTGCGTCCCCATCTATTTAAGTAAGACGACACACCTTGTATTTCTCCTAACTTTAATCTACTCAATCTCCCTGGACTTCTATAAGTCATCGCACTACTTCAGAGTGTGCGCTCCTTGTAAACCTTGCCTTGAACTCCCTAAGCGACCGCTTGTCGCCAGGAGTTGCTGCGGAAACCCCCAGCCTCCCCTTGACCTTTGGAGACACCCTTCAAAGATCTCTCGTCACTCGTCTTCTTTGAGTCTACGTTTGCCTCTACCCGAGTCAAGTGTAACAGCGAAAGCAGTGATCCTCCACAAAAGTAAGTACATATCTGTGTCTTGAAATATTGCATTTACTCAGTGCGCACCCAGGAAACGCAAGATTGGCAAAGACAACTAGGCTAGTCGATCACATCACCCGCATTCTTGTAGCACCCTCTTAATCTACTCACACTCCATAGCCCTTGCGCAGTAAATATATGTCATGTCTTTATTGAACTTCATGTATCTAGATCATACTCTTGTATCACTGCCAGAATTGTAAGTGCGTGATGCAGAACAGAAAGAAGCAGGTGAACAGCTCTGGATCGAGAATATGCTGCACAGAGGGAAGAGGCCAGGAGGGGGAAGGGTCAGTCCCGGCCAGTATTTATATGAAAATGGAAGTAATGTATCGAATTGTAATGTCACCAAGGGAGTCCATTGGTGTGTCAAGTGTCTTGCAAATATGTCATGTGTATTGCATGGAGGGGGCGAGTAGGTGATGGAAGTGCGGAGTGTTTTGCATGTATTGGATAGAGGCATCGAGTTGGGAGCATATTGCACGTATTGCACGGGCACGGAGGGGGTGAGTAGTTAATGCAAGACACAGTGTGTATTGCATGTATCGTATCAAGAGTAGGGAGAGTGCAATGTTGCAAATTTTGCAATGGGAAGGGTGTATTGCATGTATCAAATAGGAAGGGACTCAGATGTGTTGGTGTGGCACGTGTATTGCAAAACATTTGTATGATATCTTGCATATTCATATGGCAAGTCTTCATGATTGAGGATTCTGCAATATGACAAGAATGACAACTACCATGGAATCCTGCAAAATTCTTCCACTACAGCCTGGTCCCTTAAACGATACACTCGCCATTCGAGCAGAAGACTGTAAAGTTCTGAGAGTTAAAATAGACAGGTGGTCTTTGTAGACTTGGACAGGGTAGATAAACCAACACAGGAATTCGTCATGGTATGAGTGCCATCTCATGTTGAACAAAATGGGCTTTGATCTAGAAAGATATTTGAAAACAGAACAATGAGTGTACACACTCTCAAATATTTGCAGGGCAAGAGAGGTAAGACAATCCTGATCGCAAACATAGATGGCAATATCATTCGACTCATAGAAAACATGTCCCGAAAATTTCAGACAGTGCACACAAGTGGTATAGTGCAACAAGAGAGATCTGTGCAAAATCTTTTTGGGGTGTCAAAGCAGCAGAGAGCATAATGTGGGTAATACTATTGATTGCGTCATAATAAAGGGGGTATTATCAACACAATGAACAAAGTCTAATGGCAAACACGATGACTCATTGAGCACACACACAGCACGACCAGGTTTTTTGGATGAACCTACAGACAGGTTCATCATGGATACAACATACTTTTTCTGCATCCAGTGGCTGTTTGAGTGTTGCATGAACATTCAATCCATAACACAACTGACAGTGTCCAGCCACTCACAAAGCAAACCTTAACTTAACAGTTTATAGTTGATGATTTGAACATTTGCCATCAACAAAACCCTCCTCCACTACCGTGGGAGTCAGGGATTTTATAGTGGTTCACAGGTAATTTAAAAGTACAATAAAAATTTCAAATTTAATTTTCCCATTTTCATGAGCAGAAAATGTCAAAGATGGTGAAGAAAATTTGAAGTTTTCACCAGAAACTGAGAAAACTTTAAATTTTTGCGTCATAAAAATGGGAATTGATAAAATTTGAAATTTCCCAGAGTCTTTAAACAACACAAAAATGTTTAACTTCCTGGTATGTTAGAGCCATAGGGAGTATTAGTAATGGATTGTCCAGAGTCTGGACCAACTAGAGTAAAGGGCCGAGCTTTGCTGGCAGGGATCTTGTTTACAATTGCAACATTTTGAGACGTCATTGAATTTTGAGAGTGCTATTAGGAATATAATCCCGATAGTGCAGGAACACAAAGGGATAAGGTGTCTAGTGGGAGACTCACATAGACAGGTTCTTGTGGTTGGAGACAATGATAAAAGTGGTTCGAATATAAGCAGGGAGGCTTAGGAGTGAACAAGATGATAGGAAAGAACAAGATAGTTTGATAGAGAGATAGGCTGTAAGGCCCATCTTATATAGTATCTAGTACTATTTGTACATATTGATACTAACTTCTAATATCATAACTGTATAGTATGATAAGAGATAAGAGAGGAATCAGATATTGGCTGATAAGGGTATGATGTTATAATAAGAGATAAGAATGATGTCATAAGTCTAGATCATAAGATAAGAGATAGCTTATCTTGATAAGGTGAGTAATATGAATAGCATAAAAATAAGGTCATAGGCCGTTCTAGAATCTGGTATCAGGATAAGAATATCTGAATAAGAAATACCAGATTTCTCAACACTCCTCCTCACTATAAATGTTATGATGATTTATAACATAGAAGTCGAAGTGCCTTTCTTCTATCTTTGAATTTCTGTTTGCCCAAGTTCTTTGTAAAAATGTCAGCAAATTACTGATCGGTAGGAACATAGTAGAGTTTGATCTCTCCAAACTCCACTGATTCTTGCATGAAATGTTCTGTCATCTGGATGCATTTTGTGCGTCCTTCTTGAGCAGGATTGGAAGCAAGGAATATAGTCCCTTGGTTATCGATGCATAGAGGTAGAGGACCTAGCTTGAATCCCAACTCTTCATATAAGTTGTGGATCCAACGAAGTTGTTTGGCAGTTTTGATCATACCTGTTAAGACCATGCAAACTTCTCGCGGGAACTCTGGAAACTCCAGAGTTGGCCGGAGTTAGTTGGGACTTGGCCTTAGCTTGTGTGCTATGCCCTTGCTGTTAATTGGGTCCCGGAGAAGCAGAGCAGATTGGAGCAACTCGGAGATGTTGGTGATGTCGCCAAGCTCAAGATAGACGACGACGATGACGAGGATAATGCCGAAGTCCGAAGCCTGGATCAGATGAGGGGACAGACAGAGTCGGACAGAAGAAGTTTATCTAAGTTGATATTTAGACTAGAGTACATGAGTGTAGGTACAGTTTATATACTACTAGTATGTACTGCAGAGTCCTGAAGTGGAGCAGTGCTCCGGAGGCACAAGTCTACCGTGCTGCGGAAACACAGGGTTGGAGTAGTCTAAGAGGCGAGAGGAACAGATGTAAGTACAGAGTGACAGGAACAGAATGGAGAGAGTCTAATGGAGATAGTACACTGGATACTAATGGAGACTACCAAGTCTGGAGTTGCGGAGGTGCGGAGATGTCCCGGAGGACCGGAGTTGACTTGGTAAAATCATGGATATGACAATACCGCAGTATTCTGCTTCTGTGAAAGAAAGAGTAACCCTTCATTGTTGCCTAGACAGCCAAGAGACAATGCCATTTTCTAAGAAGATAGCATAACCAGTGGTAGAATGTGATGTTTCAACGTCTCCAGTCCAATCTGTGTCAGAGTAGGTATATAAACCATTGGAGTCACCTGTCCCAAAATACATGATGCAGAGTTCCTTTGAGGAAGAGAGATAGTGAACTATATAGAGTGCCTTCTGCAAGTGTTCTTCCGTTGGATTGGAAGAGAACTGTGGCATTTTGATGACAGCATAGGATATGTCTGGTCTTGTTCCCAGCATGATGTACATATAATAGTGATCCAATGACTGACTGAGAGTGACTTTGAAGTGTTGCATTCAACGAGTTCTGGTCTGAGTGGGGTCTCGGGTCATATCCAGTAGGTAGAGATACAGAGACAAGTTTACAATTCTCTTGGCCAAAATGTTTAACGACTTTCTCCGCATAGCAGGTTTGGTCCAAAAAGATTGTTCTTTTCTTGTGGTCTCGAGTAATCCTCATGCCTAGGTACTCTTTTGCTTGACCTAGATCTCTAGATTCCCATCGTTTCATAAACTGAGCTTTATGAGAGAGGATTTGTGTTCTGTTGCTACCCATAAAAAGAGCATTGTCAACGTAAATGAGAAGTGTGATGATCTCTTCACCAATGATCTTGAAGTAAGTTCCTGGGTCTGCTTTACAGCAGATAAATCCCATCTCCAGGAGACTCTTGTGCAGTTGCTTGTTCCATTAAAGTGCAGACTGCTTTAGTCCGTAGATGGACTTCTTCAATCAACAGACCTTTTTCTCCTGACCCTTTACTATGAAACCCTCCGGTTGATCCATATAGATCTCTTCATCCAGCTCGCCAAAAAGATAGGTGGTTTTGACATCTAGTGCTTCAATTTCCCAATGGTGAAGCACTGCTAGTGACAAAAGAAGTCAAAATGTTTCAAATCTTGTGACTGGAGAGAAAGTTTCTTCATAGTCTATTCCGAAGATCTGTGTAAATTCTTTTGTGATGAATCTTGCTTTCTTGCGACCGTCAGATTTAATAGCAAACACCCATCTCCCTTTGATGGTGTGACGACCCTTAGGTAGGTCTACCAATTTCCGTACCTTTCTCTCATATAACAATTTTATCTCATTGTTCATGGCACTTTTCCACAATTCTTAATCTTCCTTAGAGAGTTTGAGAACATCTCTATACTGTTTGGAAGAGGACTATTAGTGGATTCCACAGCCATGGATAAGTGATGATGAATCCATTTGGATGAATACATCTGTCCTATATCATCTTCTTCATTGGTAGGATGTGGTTCAGCTTGCATTGACTCCTCCTGAATAGGTGCAAGTCCTCTCAGATCTTGCTCAATTTAAATTGGTGGTCTATCCCCATATATGTTATCTGGGATAATCCAAGATATGGGAATGCGAGCAGATCTTCTTGCTTCTAATGGTGGACGAATGAGTGAACGCTCATCCAGAGTGGAATGATCTTGTTGAGGATGATTGCAAAACTCAACTAGAGTTTCTTCAGGATATTGTCTAGGTGGTAGCCAGATTCAGGGGCCAGTAGGAGGAATCACTTCCTGTTCTACCGTTTGTCTCTCCATTTCTGGAGGCAAATCTTGGACAGAACTAACACCTTGTCTTTTATGTTGATGTTGATCTGAAATAGAACTTCGGTGTCCTTTCTCAGGCTGAGTATGTTTAACGCCTGGACAAAGAGGTGATGTAGTGTAGGAAGGTGGACCAGATGATTCTGATGATGGCAAGTCATCATAAAGTTGTAATGGTGATAAATCATCCATTCATGGAATCCACAGAGTTGTGAAAGATGAGGAATGTCGAGACGAGTGTTCATCATCTCATGGGAATGGTTGATTGGGGAGTTGACCTAAACCTAGAGATAGAGGGACATTGATATCTCAAGAGGGTTCCGGATCCCTGTGGTTTTGAGTATCGTCTGATGGTAGGTCGTCAAGTGCTGTGAACAGATTTTCATCTTTGATAGGAATAGGGGTATGTTCATCGACTTTATCTCTGGAACAATAAGGAAAGACTTTTTCATCGAAAATGGTGTTAGTGGACATGAATACTCGTCTTCTCTCTTTTGACCAAAAGTGGTAGCCTTTAGTGTTTGGTTTGTAACCAATAAAGGTCATCTCTTCTGATTTATGTAGGAGACAACTTGTCTTGCCATTGTTCAGGTGGTATCCAAATATAGGCCTGTGTTCCAAAAACCCTAAAATAGGAAACATCAGGTTTGTCTCCATTGAATAATTCAATGGGTGTCTTCCAATCATGACAACACATGGATTGTCTATTATAAATATGCAATGCAGTTTTTCACAAGCATCTTGCCAGAAAGATCATGGCAGGCAAGCATGTAGGTGTATGGCTTCTGCTTTTTCAAGCAAAGTTCAATTGAACCTCTTTGCACAACCATTCTGTTGGAGTGTATGTATGAGGAACAGATGTCTGGTGAGTGACACCTCTGGAATAGAGGAACGATTGCAGTTCTCTGGCCATAAATTCCCCCCCTTGGTCTAAACATACAGAGGTGAGTGAGTGACCAGTGAAGATTTCAGCCCAAGATACCATAGCCTGAAAATGCTGTGAAGTTGTGTCTTTGCTGCACATAAAGGCAACAAGTGCATATCCCAAATAGTCATCAATGAAAGTGAGGACATAACGAGCTCTGGAACATGATTCCATGGGCATGAGACCAATGAGATCCGTATGAACCAGTCCAAGAGGACAGGTGGCTCGTTTTTCTGAAGCAGGGTAGGAATGATCATGCATCTTTCCTAAGATGCAGCCTTTGCAAGGGGAAGTGTCTATAGGAGCAATGACAGTTGGTAAACCAGTGACTTTGAAAGGAGCTTGGTGAAGAGCATTCTTGGAGATATGTCCAAAACATTGGTGCCAAAGTTTGTAGGAGTCTTCCTTGAGAAGTGAGTTGACCAACCCTCAAATTGGAGTCATCTGTTCAGATGGAAACCAATGAAGATTGTTATTTGGAGATGAGGCACAAGCCTGGATCACCAAATTCTCATTTGTGTCCCAGATACTGGATTCTTGATCACCGATTATACACTTATAGCCTTGGCTAGTAAGTGTTGGTACTGATAGAAGTTGGTGTCCTGCATGTGGAGCATACCACACTTCTTTCAGAACAAGAGGTTCTGATCTCTTGATTTGTTAATTGATTATTATCTTGCCAGGACCATACATAGGAACTTTTTGACCATTGGCAACAACAGCTTGTCATACCAAGTTTTCTAGATGTGCAAAGTCATCTAAAAAGGGTGATAAATGATCGGTGCAACCACTGTCAATCATCCAGTGGTGTCTGGCAAAATCTTCTTCAGTATCTCCTCCCAGTGCAAAAGCACTGTGATACAAGTAATAGTCATCATCATTCTCAGAATCATATCCGTATACAAGTTTAGAGCTTGCATAGTTTGACAAATGCACTCCAGGGTCTCGTGGCAAAGCCATGGCTAATTCCACAGGGGAAGTAGATAGGAGGGTCTGGATATGATCAAGCTAATCAATGTTATTGAAATGATGTGACGAACTAGCCAATCCTCCAAGAGAAAATGAAATCTTCAATGTTTTCTTCTTCATTGTCCATGGTGGTCCCATGATGATTTCTTCTTCTTTAGAGAGGGGCTTCTCTAAGAAAGAGTGGCTGAAAGGGCCGTCCTTGATAAAGGTTTGAGGGACCAGCCACCACTATTCTGTCGTCTTCATCGTCATGATCTCCCCATCCAGCATATGCTTGATTGGATGATATGCTTCTCGCATCATCCATCTCTTGATCTTTGAGGTGATCTACAAACCTTGAGGCAAGGTCAACATCTTCTTCTTCCATCTACACCTTGTTTGCGAAGGAAACATGTTCATTGACTCTAACAGGAGCCTTTCCCTTATTACCTTGTCACTGATTAAACCATTCTTTCTTTTGATTTTTACCAGGTTGTTTAAACTTGGCCAGACTTTTACCCTTCTTCTGGTTCTGGTTTATATTATGAGAACCAGATTGTTGGTTCTGATAACCACCAGGAGAAGGTTTATGAGGTTGATTAGATGATCTTTGATCAGAGGGGGTCTGGTTCCTCCATTGATTTTGGCTTGGAGGACTGCATCTAATACAGTGACTCCAAAAAGCATTACAATAACTAACCTCAAACCAGGGCACGAAGCGCCCCGCAACCACCCGTGGGAATCCCACTTCGCTTTGGTGGGACCAAATAGAGTACAAACCCTTGGCTACAAACCGATCCCTGGGTCATGTGATTCGCCCCAGGG
>JBBPQL010000823.1:0-16551 GCA_038092515.1 Boletus subparvulus | reverse complement strand
CAGAACGCTCCTTGGAGCGAAGCTTAGATATGGCAGAAGGGCTGACACCAGTTTGCTTGGCAATGGCTTCACCAGAAAGGCCAGTATCAAGCAAAGAGAGGATGGTGCTTTGTTGAGCAAGAGAGAGTGATCTGACCATGGTGGTGGTTGAAAATCAAGAAGTGTGTGAACTTTTTTAAACTCAGACATACTGTTTACATGTATATCCTTGTTTGTACCAACAAACAATGGCCATTATTGTATCATTTGACTGAGATCCTTCTTATCATTTCAAAAGTGAAAAAACCCTTTCCATGGCATTACTGTTTTGGGTTGGCCATATCTCGGCAGCCTGCGAACCAAATCACATGACCTAGGGGGCGATTTTGTAGCCAAGGGTATGTACTATTTATAACTCCACCAAAGCTAAGCGCGATTCCCACGGTGTTTGGTGGTGCGCTGCGCGCACCACCGTTGAGGTTAGTATGGAAAGGGTTTTTGGAGTCACTGTATCTGGACGCCTGGCTGACAACCTGGTCAATATGGTCATGTTACACTTCTGCACTTTTTGTGATGCTTTTCAGAAAACGGACGGCGCCTTTGTTGTCCCAACTATGTACCATTTTTTGCATCTCACTTGCCCACATTCACGGAAAGTAGATCTTGCAAGCCCTAGCTAGGTCTACCAGAACCACCGGGTTCTTCCAAGGTTGTACTAGGTTTGGGCGCATCTGCTGATGTTTGTAATTAGCTCGCCAATGGTCTCAACACCACTGCAAATTCATAGGACAGGCTTCGTGCCAGTCCAAATCTTACAGGGAACTTCATGTTCTCGACAGGCTCTCTGTGGATTTTGTATCCAAAGTCTGTGCATTGCACATTCTCATCATCATGCTCAGGCTCTCTCCTTGTCATGGCCTTCTCCACTCAATTGCTGCAAGAACCACTCACAACCTCCTCTGATTCATCCCTCAGGCCTTAGTACTATATTTGCCTTGTCCACTCTCTCTTAGTTGCAGTCATCTCTCGCTGGAATCAGCATTTCCCAATTCCCCTGATCATTGTGGCTGGCAGGGAATATGCCATTGAATGGGAGGGCGGCAGGTTGTGATGCCCTGTCGACCAGTGTGGGTGTTCCTATATAAGTAGGGAGGCATTTTCAAAACATGCCAGGATGGTGCATGGAATCAAGAGTGAGCCATCAATGCCATCACCGCCCCTGACGGGGATATTGCACCATACTATCCCCAGCCAGCGGCTTTCTTTCGCATCATCCAGAAGTAAGTTGGATGTTCTTTTATGTACATTCACTCAATATCTAGGTATTCATTCTTCTCCCAGAGAGTAAGATGGCAGAGGCTTCTGGGTAAGATTGTGGTGGCGAGGCTCCACCACCTGCAGTGTCCAGTGTCGCATCTGAGGGCAGGTTGCGGGTCCCTCTTGACCTGCCAGAAGGTGATGAGAAATTCTTGCGAGTCTTCTTCCCAGAGAAATGCATTCTGATTGGTATCTTTCTCGGTAGTGTCCACCTGCCAAGGTAATAGCCCAACTGCAACGGTGGCAGAGTCTGCTGCTGGCTGCTTGGGGCTCAGTCAGGTGGGAGGTGAGTGCAACCCCATGTTTCTTGAATTCAACCCAAAGTCTAGTACTAACCCTTCCCCATCTATCAGGAAATTGGTTAGCAGAAGAATCGCATCCAGGCACTCCTGGTGTGCCTAGTGGAGGCTTTAAGCTTTTGTCCGATCCGGTGGACACAGGTGAGAATGCCTGATAACCTATGGAAGAGGCAGTTGAAAGGTAACCATTCCTAGGGTTTCCTTGCCCAGAGGGCCCCATCCACAGGTCCGAGGAAGATGAGAGGCCTATGGAGGGCAAGCAGAGCGCAGAGTTCAAGGGTAAGCATATTGAGCATGCACTCGCTGGTTGGAGCATTTACATCAGTCCCAAGAAGGCAAGCAAAGAGTCATCAAACACCTTCCCAAAGAGAACAACATGATATCTGGGGAGATTTTTGATTGGCTCGGTTTGTGCATGCACACAAAGCTGCTGGTAATCATCTGCCAGCAATGCGAGGTTGGTGTTTGCTCAGAAGCTGGACTGGGCCACATGAAGAATCAGCACAGCATTATCACAAGTAGAGAAAATAAGGAAGCATTCAAAGCATTTTGCAAGGAATACAGAGTTTATGAGCGGCCCGAGCAGGCGCCCATTCCCCAGGCAGGCAGGCCTCTAGTGAGAGGGATTTCTGCACCTGTACCAGGGTATAGTTGTTGGGCAGATCCGTTCAATTGCAGATACAGTGTTCACAATTTGCAAATGTTGCTAAAGCATGCCAGGGTGCAGCACAGCCAAGGACTAGCACACGACACAGACCATGAGGAAATGATGGTCCAAATCATCTTTCAAGGAGTAGGCTGGCAGTATTTTGAGGTGGACGTTAACGCGACTGCAGTGAGCCACCTCGACATGCAAGACTACCTCCACCTCAAATTCTTACCCTCAGTGAAAGGCGACCCTATCCTTGCTGTGGGTTCCGACCACAACAGACCACCACTTCTGCAGATCACAATGTGGGACGAATTTCACACAGAGATTCGGAAGGATGCTGAGGAAAGAAAGGCTGCCTGGAGGATTAAACAGAAACACTTAACAGCAGAGCATGGGGAAATCTTGAATTCTCTGGACAAGATTGTGAGGGAGCACCACAGCCACGCGAAGAAGTTTTTACAGGAACTGCCCCACGCTTTCACTGCCGTGAAGGTGTTGTTGAATGACCCAGGGTTTTCACCCGAGCAGTAAGTGCGTTGTTTGTGCCAAATGCAGCCCATGCCAACCGCTTCCCCAAATGCAGATCAAAATATTTCTGCTTTATTTCTGTCAACATCGACAATTACCTGGCATTTTTGGTGCAAATGATTAGAGCTATGGTGCAAAAGGAACAGGGCCACGAATTAAAGATGCTGTTCATATACACTGAGACTCAATGGGAGTTGTTTCATTCTCTCATAGAGCATTTGGTCAAGGCTGCTGCAGAGCAGTCACAGGACAGCAGATTGGAAGCAATTCTGGCATACCAGACATTTTGCTGGTCACTCGTGCACATTCCAGAATCAAAGAGACTAGGGGCCTGGGACAATCCCATCCGGCGCCTCATCTGGCTAATGGCCCTTCACAACGATGGGTCATTCATGGACACGACAACACTCATACTGCTGCTTGTGAAGCTCAAATATTTCTGCCGAGTAGTGACATTGTACGAAGCTCTTTCTTGCAAGGAGCCAAGGAATGAGTTGGAAGACACCGTCGAGTAAGTGGTTTGGTTATTAATGTAAGCGCGTTGTTGACACCGGCGCTCTTGTTTGCATGTCAGCCATATTGGTTGGCTGCACAACCTGGCACTGAAGCTGGGGACTCCCACAACCTTCGAGAGAGCTACTTCTCGAACGGTGCAGGGACAACAGTGTAGTATGGGAGAATCCAGTGAGAGAGAACACTACTCACTATACTGTTGAGTATACTCGCAAGAGAGTGCTTTGTAAGTCATCACACTGTGGGGTGCGAGAGAACTTATTATTCCAGGGTGTAAGACCCGGTATTTATATGTAAAGGACTGTTTGTCCTTGTATACATAGACAGTGCCATAAAAGGTGTAAAAAGACCATAAAGAACATGTGAGTAAGCCATTAGCACGAATGATGAGAGAATGATGTGCTATGGCATGATTATGGTGCAATAAGACACAATAATGGTGTCAGATGATGTCATCAGAAAAATAGAATCAGAAAAATAGAAGAATGATGACATCATGAGTCTAGAACATTACCATATAAGGTATATGCTGATATAATGAAGAGTGAATGAAACATATGTGACTGACATGTCAGTCAGGTATGTATGACTGACATCGTGACTGACAGGTTTAAAGTGTAGTAAGTCTAATCATATATAGTAAAACTTCAACACTCCACCTCGCTATTCATGATATCATAAAACAGGGAATGAGTTGTAACATCTTCTGATTAGCTTCAAAACATTGCCAGGTCAGATTCTTGGTAAAGGTATCTGCAACCTGTTTGTTTGTGGAAATATAGTATAATTTGACTTTCCCATCATGGACACATTCACAGATATGTATAATGTTCATATGTTTGGTATGTCCTTCTTGAGCTGGATTCGAAGCAAGAAATATGGCATTTTGATTGTTGACATAGAGTGGAACTGTGGGAACTTTAAACTTCAATTTGGAAAGAAGATTCTGAATCCACAAAATTTGTTTAGCCACTTCTGTTATGCCAACATATTCCACTTCAGTGGAAGATAATGTAATCTTGCATTGTCACCTTGATAGTCATGAAACAATGCCATCACCTAAGAAAACGGCGTAACCAGAGGTAGATCTACAAGTTTCGTGATCACCTGCCCAGTCAGTATCAGAGTATGCCACGAAACCAGCTTTACTGGCTCCATCGTATTTGATGCAGAGAGTCTTGATACCAGCAATATACCGCACAATATAAAGTGCTTTCTGCAGAGTTCTTCTGATGGATTGGAAGAGAACTGTGACATCTTGATAACTGCTTGTGCAATGTCTGGACGTGTTCCAAGCATGATATAGAGGAGTGATCTCATAATGGATTGATAGCAACTATGAAGATGAGGAGTTGATTGAGTCATGTTGGGCATAGGATTATACCCAGATGGAAGAGGGGTACGAGCAATCTTGGCATCGTCAAGCTTGAAGCGTTTTACGACCTTATCAGCATATGAGATTTGATCAAGTTTCAGAGTTTTCCTGATACATATGATCTCTTGTAATCTGCATGCCTAGATATTCTTTTGCTTCTCCCAAATGACGACTTTCCCTTTTCTTCATGAACTCTTGTTTCTTGAACTTGAGGTAGGAGCGATTAGAACCCATGAAAAGTGCATCATTGACATAAATGATTAGAATAATAAGATTCTGGTTATGGAAGTGAATGCAAATGCTAGGATCAGCAAAAGTGCGAGTGAATCCCATTTTGAGTAGGGAATCATGTAAGACCTTGTTCCATTGTAGTGTGGCTTGTTTTAGTTTATAAATGGCCTTGAGTAAGTGACAAACTTTCTTTTCTTGACCCTTCTTGATGAAGCCTTCTGGTAGTTCCATATAGATTTCTTCATCTAACTCTCCAAATAAGAATGCCATTTTGACATCAAGTGCTTGATGTTCCAATCTTCTAGTGCTGCAATTGAGAGTAGGAGTTGAACAGTTTCGAATCTTGCAACCAGTGAAAAGGTTTCTTTGAAGTCTATCCCAAATATCTGTGTAAAACCTTTTGCAACAAAGTGGGCTTTCTTTCAACCATCGCTTTTGACAGCATAAACCCATCTCCCTTTGACAGGTATTTGTCCAGGTGGAAGTGCAACCAGATCCCATACTTTGCACTCATCAAGCGACTTTATTTCATTGTTCATTGCTATTCTCCATAACTTCTGCTCGGTATGAGGTACTTTGAGGATATCCCAATATTGTTGGGGAATATTGGTAACTGGAGCAGCAGATGCAATAATTTTTCTCCAAAAGTTCACACTATACATTGTTCCTAGATCATCATCTTCATTCGTAGGACGAGGAGATTCTTGTGCTTCTAAATCTCATTCGATCTCAATAGGAGGTCAATTGCGATAAGTATTATCGGAAAGAAAATGGGGGTTATGAATTCTAGGCCCTTCCCTCGAAGATTTTGAGCCTCTCCCCCACTCTGCCTTCCTTGTTGGCCAACTGAAATGCGACAAAGCAGTGGGTGTCGCCTCGTTGTGCCAGATAGCCGCCGTATGGTATGACGACTGGAAAAAAACACACGGGAACAAGAAGGATTTTGTCAGTCAGCTTTTCAAGGCTTTGGATCACGACCTTACGGTCCTTCTCAATCATCCTCTCACCTTCCGCGATGTCGTCGTATTCATGGCTCAAGCCCAACGGTATGTTTTGGATATCATGGCATTCCTCGACTACATATGTCCTCTACATCATCCCTCACGTCGACTACCCTCCTTCTGCCCCTCCCCCTGTCTGCTCTGATTGGATGGGCTGTTTTACTGCAGACAGCAAAGTCTGCGATGAGCTGTTCTACGTGGGTGTGCCAATATGGTTGGTCCAGGACAATTTTACCATCACTCCTCGGACTATCATGGAGAAATCGGTGAGGTACACATTTCCCGATGGCCACATCCACAGCATGTACTCCGAAGGGGGCAAACCCACCTGCCCTTTTCACTGCCTTTATCGTGGTCCCGGCGGTTTACTTCATCATGTCCATACTCGCCGCCACTACATATGTAGCTATGATCGAATCCAGCGCCCTCATCTCTCAACCCTCGTCCTCCCAGCTTCCAGTCATGTGAGCAGTATGCCCACTCAAGCACAGACAAGGAGAGCAGCGCAAAAGGAGCGTGCTTGTCCCAAGTGAAGTAGGTGATCTCTGATACATCATTCATCAAGTGATGACTGACATACTGTGGAGGTGGTAATACCGGAGGCCATGACAAATGGGAGGAGATGCGTGTGCCTGAGATGCCCGCCTCTTTCGCCATGTGGGACAATGCCATGAAGCATGCGGATAAAGACCTGTCCAGGGTGAGAAAGGGCATTGTCGATCCGGGTTATCACATACCAGAACCAGCCATTATGATCTCAAGTCAGTCCCCCGAGTGCTGCCAGCTATTTTTGACAAACTGGCTGGCCATTCACCCCATTTGGTTCAGCCAGCTCGACCACGACCCCCCTGCACAATTCCCAGCCCCCCAACAGTGGAGGGAGATCCTTCACTGTGTGCCATCCAAAGCCATGCTTGAGGCTGCTCCAGAAAGCAGCATGGGCAACAAAATGGCCAAGGGTCGAAAGCTGGCTGCACTGGAAATCCTAGGTGACACTGCATCGATGATGACAGTAGGTTCGACATTGGCCCCCTCCGACACTGTGGTATGGCGTGGCAAGTATATACTGATCACCTCCCTGACCAACCCACCCCCCTGCCTCGTCAGAGCAATTCTGTGGGAGGTCCATGAGGTTGGCTGGCACTATGAGCTGTGCGCCCTCGATCGTGCACTTCTTCCACAAATATAGGTGAAACATTGTACAGAGCGTCTCTCCTTCTTGCACGCCATCTTCCTTGGTAGTCCAGGTCTGATGCTCTTTTCAGAGCCTTTGCTGTCCGGTGCAGGTAATCTCGGATTGACTGACTTGTTTGTCGACAATGTCTGTATCCTTCGCAGCTTCTGTCTCCTTCTCTCCACCTGGCCCAATGCTCATCCATCATTTTCCAACACTTCAATTTCTCTTGAACAATCTGCACGACTGCAGACCTATGAGGTCATGAGTCGTGCTTGTGAATTCTATGTACAGACTTTCTTCGATCATTTCAGCCGTCCTCCTCTCCTCCCCCAAGGTTTTTCCTTTGAGTATCATGAGTAGCATTATGTGGTTTTTTTGCTAACTCTGTGTACGATATTTTTTTTCCAATATAGATGAATTCATCTTACATTACTGTCATGGTGTGACATTGATTGATCCTGTGTAATACTAGTCCCTTCCTTTACTGCGAGTACATCTTTCATTCCTTCTCCCACCATGCATCCACGCTCCACTGACAGTAGCACGACACACCAAGGTGACCCTGAGTTATTCCTCTTCGAACTGGAGGTGTTCAACCCCGGGTCATCTACTAATTCCAATCCCCACTGGTTTCCACCCCCAATCCAAATTCCACCAAGATATCTGGAAGGGACTGGCATGTCTAATCTTCATCCTGATCTTGCATTCCCACCCCCCACCACTCAAATGTACCCAGATCTCCCGATCTCTTCCACAGCGACGGAGAGGTTAATCTACCAACATCACACATCCGTGCCCCCCAGGACTCAGGCATACCCGCCTTGGCCCCCGACCTCTTCCACTCTGATCGCTCCACTACCACCATCATTTGCACCACAACCCTTTCCGACCCTCACAACCCTTGCCGACCACTTCCGCTTCGGTTGCTCCACTAGCTGAATTCTTCACTGAACTCCATGGTGATCTGCTCAATGCCGACACCCTTATGTACATCAGTTGATCATTTCGCCCCACCCGAAATCGCTATGGCTGGGACCAACATCTACCAGTTATCATGGCCAGTGGACAGTGGTGGAGCACTTCCGTTGGACTCGTTTCATAGAAAGAATGTCATTCTGGTAAGTGGAGATACATACAATTTCGTTCAGACTAATGAATACACCATTCAAAGGGTGCCACAACACTGGCAACACCTAGAGGTCGTCAACACCTAGCGAGAAGACCACCTCCTCCTTGTCCCATCAGATAAGCACACAGAATGATAAATGCGAGTACTTATGACTAGTCAAGAGGAAGGTATACAATTACATCTTTTCTACTGATGTTGCCCCGACGAAAGATCAGGATCGCAATGCAACATATAACACAATCCTCGAAGAAGCGTCCCTAGAGATCTTCAGTATTGCCCACTCCCCTGTCCCATTATCAACGAGCTGTGTAGATCTCGCCTGGACTGTCCGAATGGCGTTTCGGAAATACGCTGACCAGTCCATCGATACACTGTTCAAGTTACGCCCCCCTCTTCACAGCAGTCTGGGCATGATTGCCTACAGAGCATGCAAAGTGCAGGGACTACTATCACTGGAAAACCATGGATGTTTTCATCGGATCCTGGACATGGTACGTGAATCAATCACTATTCAAAATGAAAGCTAACTGCTCTTATCTAGAACACCTATTATTTCAAGCACGAATGTTTTCAAGATGCGATCACTAACCTCGTGTGGGTTGAATTAAGGTGTGGGGACATTATTCACCCTTCGCTTCGTCGATGACGCCACTCGTGGCGCTGGTGGCCGGATCATACATTGTGACTCTGGAGCGGTGGCAGTCCGGTGTTGTCGAGGAACTGAAGGCCTCGAATGACCATTTCCTCAATATTTGCTGACAAATTCAGTCTTCTATCTCAGAGGACGTCATGTCAGATGAGTTGGCATGACAAAGATTCCTTGAGCATTGTAATTTGATCGTATCACATAGTCATGTACATTAGGATGCTAAGCATTTTAGGGATGTAAAGGACATAGTCAATGAATGTGATCGTGGTCCAAAGCCTTGAAATTGTGTGGTAAGTGAGCTTAGTACTGCAGAGAAAGTTCAACAGGACTCACCATCGTCAGTGCAGGATTGAGGGTATCTAGGCACAGCAGTGGCCACAACCAATCAACTTGAATGTGACCACCAAAGCTTACCATGGGATTGCAATCAGTACCAAAATGTTACATGAACATGCGGGCATCCCTCTTTGTAAACTGGAGAGATGGCAATCAACTTGAATGTGACTATTAAAGCTTACCATGGGGTTGCAATTAGTACTGAGATGTTACATGAACATGCATACATACTACTTTGTAAACTGGGGAGAGATCCCATGGAAGTGTAATGCAACACTAAACGGAAATGCGGGGAAACACCTCAACAAGTCTTCAACCCAACAGACGCACGATTCGAGGTGGTGAGGTGGTGACCCAATGGACAAAAGTCCAAAAGTGCACTCTGTGCGACACAAAGTCTGGCCACAGAGTACTTGTGAGCGGCACAAAGCCAACATGGAGGGGGGAGGCTTGGCCACGGGAGGGAGGAGCTGGCACGAGGTCTTGACAAAGGGCGATGGCGATGGCGGGTGATGGCGTGATTGGGTGAGGGTTTTCATTGACCAGACTGGAGTCAGAGCACGAAGCGGGGCACCTCCTCCGAGTCATGGTGCCATGAGTTTGGCCCTCTCCGGTGGGTTCCTCCCCATGATTATGGTGCACCCAGAACCCTTGTCAAGCAGGGACACTGTGACCAGCACTTCCACCTTTCTTCCAACCCAACTCCTGCTAGGTGGCCTCGCCCTTCCAACAACTGGTGACCATGCTGAACAATGTGCACCTACTTTTGTCCTTGGTACCCTCCAATATCGGCGCTATGCACTCCTCGGCGTTTACCCTGAGTTGGCTTTGCGCCGCTCACCTCTTCTCCACACCTGACTTTGCGTCGGTGGGAGACACTCCTGGACTTTGTGTCCATTGAATCGCCACCTTGCCACCTTGCCACCTCGTATCGAGCAACAGTGGGGTTGAAGATTTTTGGAGTCCCCTTCTTCCTTTTTGCATGCAACCTCCCATCAATATCAATGTCTTAGGTCTATCTATGTGCATTGTAAGTCCATCAATATGTCCGACTTTTGGTTCTCTTAACAATTCCTAATCTAACCCGTTATTAACTAATTGCCAAAGGACGTGCTAGCCAGAACTCAGCTACCATTCCGATTTATCAGTTGAAGACTCTCACTTACCATTCATTCTAATCCTCCAGGCGATAATCTGTTCTGCATGGGACCAAAACCCTCCATTGGCCATGTACTCAGTGTACCGAGAATGCTGCAACAAAACGACCCACCAATCTGCCAAGTTCTGTCTTCCCAGGTTGTCCTCACAAGTGCTACTTATGGAAGAACCCAAATACCATAGGACGAGTGTCTGGCTTGAATGCCACACCAAAAAACCTTGCAGGCCCGAAGTACAGGCAAAAGACATGTACCAGCAGAGTGAAAGGTGAGTGAGGTTACTGAGCCTGGAGAGGCCTAATGGAATCATTGATGAGGTGATATCCATCGCCGTGAGATGGAGATGGGTGAGTCAATGGAATACGGGATAATTGGGTAGATAGCAGGTACTAAGGTCTGCCACAGTCACTAACTCAATGTACAGCGATCTCAAAGACCTTAGGGCCTCAAGCGGCTGCAGCAGGGGGTTCACCTCATAGTCCTGAACGTGTCGGTACGAGAAACAGATGGTGAGTGACCTGATCTTCGGACCAAGTCCAAGGGTATCTGAGGCTGTGAAGACATTGACGGAAGGCCCTAAGTACAGCTCCTCCACATTGGTAGGTGGTGACTTCACAAGCTGATATTTGATGAAAGCTTTTGCTACATGATCATTTCCGAGTTGAACTCTGCGGTGCAGAAACAGCTGCAGCCTGGAGAGGACAGTGAGTCTGCTCATATGCATGGTACATACAGAATATGACACACCATATGTAGAAATGTTTTGTCACTAAAGCATAGCAGTGAGCATCAGGCTCATCCTTGAGCCAGAGAAGAATCTCGCATTGGAGCTCAAGTGGGAAGCAAGGGAGCCGAAGGCACATTATGAAAAGGATGGACAAGGCAATAAAAAAAACGATGTGAGTCAGCCTAATGCCACCCTTTCTAAGTGCATGTACTTATTGTACTTATACCTGTCGACAGAACTGAGCAGGTACAACATTCACGGCCTCTTGGCCTCATCTTTACCTCTTTTTTGCATGCCCTGAATACAGCAGTTATCGACCAGGCTCGCCCTTCATGGTGTTGGTCCACACTACTACTACTCTGTAAAAGCACCTGCACAACATTAGCGTTTGAACACTTTCGTAGGCCCTGTCCTCCAATCAGAGATCTCAAATGCCAGGGGAAAGGGTAGAAAAAGGGTCCTTCAAGGGTCCTGCCGAACGTAAGTGGGCGTAGCCCATCCCAAAGTCACTTTTTTGGCCCTGATAGTATCATAGGTATTGTCATGTAGCCGTCCAGTGTTGCTTGCTTGTTGGTTGGTAAGTAACGGAACTTTTGCTAGCCAATAGTCATTACCCTGCATAAGAGTACTAATCAGGAAACCAAAATAGGGTTCAAGAAAGGGCTACAGGATTTTGTCACGCCCCTTACTAATCAGGAAATAAATTGGGCTTAAGATTGGGCTACAGGATTCTAACAAGCAAACATTTACCACATATGGAAATGGTTCTTTTTTTTGCTGGCAGGGTCTCCTGCGCGGTCCCTGAGTCCACATTTTATTAAGGTGTATGTAGGTACTATCCTTCTCATCCTTGGGCCACAGCATGTCCTCACAGTCTCAAACGCCGATAAATCAACAAGTTCGCTTGCTCCATGCATCGCAGAATGTGACAAGTCATCCTACCACTGCCTGGTGAGAGCGTCCTCTGATCAGACTCGGGTAGAAGCTCACAATAGCACTTACATATCCTCCAGTACCTGGTGTCAACGCGGTAGAGCTATCAGGAGACTTGTGACCCTCACCGACAACATCCAGGATCTGATAGACGAAGCAGATCGACAAGGTGCTATGGAAGGGGTGGAGCATAGCCATTCAGCCGAGTAAGTCACCTAGACTCATGCAAAACTTAATTGGATTTTCAGGGAAGACAGGACTTTCAAGTGCTACAAGCATTTGATCACTGCTCTGTCTGCATTTGGAGAATGGCTCACCAATCCAGGCAACGCCGGTATGCTGGACAATGTGATTAAGCAGGTGACTATTTCTCAAGCAACCATTGAGTAGCTAGTTTCAAAGCTCACGGAGGGAGCAGACTCTGCTCGAGCAGATGATGCTTCAGTCCTCACGACTACAATAGTGAATTGATTGACTGAAGTCGAGGTCCTGAATCCTCGTCTGTACCCTTATGACAAATCGGGCCGCGGCTTTCATAGTGATAGCACAGGAAGACACCTCTGTCCCACAGAATATGATTGGGAGAACGCGGAGTAAGTGTGTTCAAATAACTACTTGATTCTCTAAGTACACCTTGGACAGACATTGAGACAAAATTCGTGATTGGCATCCAGTGTGACTCAAAGAGACGCATATGACTTACCTGAACCGCCGACAGTGCCCGACAAGCCTGCACGACAACCAAACGAGCCCCTAAGCGTCAAGCTCGAGGGGGAGAGTAGGAAGTCACCAGATCACAAAGATGGACTTACCGGCAATGAAGCGGACACGTCGGGAGCACCAGGACGCAACGAAGACGATTGGAAGCGGCCAAGGAAGCTGCAAAACATGTCAGAATGCATCGACCAATGCTTGAAACGAAGAAGTCGGGCGTACTCACCTAGAAGGACTCAAGTCGAGCTAGGCGACCCACGCAGTGAAGCGGATGCATCAGAAGCCGACGAAGCTGCATAATGCGTCAGTACAAGTTCATGAACGCTCGAAGCGCAGAACTCGAGAGATCTCACCTGAGAGAGCTCGAGAGGAGCAGAGCAACCCGGATGACGAAGCGGCCACACCAGGTGAAGTCCACAGCGACCACGAATGCCATAGAGGCAAGACAAACAAGCGCGTCATCAAAATGATTGCGTCGCGTCGAGATAAAGGGCCCAGAGGCTACATGGGCGAGCTGGAGAGGTCGAGAGGTGTCGAGGGCGTTCGGGACCGCAGAACGGTTGTCAACGGCGCCGAACACAATGGGATACATCCCAGCAGCGACGGGAGCGAGCGCAAAGTTGAAACGGACGCGCTGGGTCAAGAAGTCGAGCCGGGAGGCCATATAGGTGATCAAGAGGCATCAAGAAGCGTCGAGGTGGATTGGAAGTGCCAAAGCGATGACAGAGGCGACCGGAGAGTTAGGAGACGAGAGGAAATGGACAGCGTAACGAGCAACGCATGCTGCAATTCGAAAAGAGTTGAAATGCAGTTGCTAGCTGAAAGCAAGGCAAGTCAGCACGAACAGTACAAACACGCTACGAGCGGCGTACCTGAGCCATCCTTCCTACCTATAATCGACTCCAGACACTCTACTGAGCCTGTCGACCCACCACATCGTCGAGAACGAATGAAATCGCAACCTAGAAGGATCAGCAGAGCAAAAATGAAAAGATCGACTTACCAAGTCATACAGCCACGTCGAGGCCAAAGCAGGCGCATCGAGCACGTCGGATACGTTGAATACGAAGTCCAGATGCAGGGGGAGGATCCCAGAATGAAATCGGACCAGCACGACGCTCTAGAGGCTGAGCACTCAAGATCATGCATACCACGGACAGCACAGCGCTGTACCCGAGCCGCAACTTACCATATATGGTAACCGCTCAATGGTACTCGACACTTGCTCACGGACACTGAACAACATTATATATATGGAACTTATTCATTTTCATTGGAATATAAAAGGTATACATTATTTTGTTTTTTACCTACTTTCCTTTGATTCTCCCCATACTCCTTGAGGGGGAGTGTTGGAAATCCATCTCATATGGGTTCGGACAGTAGTAGCTTACATAAGCATGACCTTATTTTGGTTGTCGAGTACTGTAGTTTTTCTTTAGTGACTATACTATAATTTTCTACAGGTATAGCCAAGCATCCACACAACATGGTTGTTGAAGTTTTACTATATGTGATTAGACTTACTATATTTTAACTACATCAGTTATACTGTCAGTCAGAAAGTCAGTTAGACCTAACTGACATGTCAGTCACATATATTTTATTCGCTCTTCATTTTATCAGCATATACCTTATATGGTAATGTTCTAGACTCATGATGTCATCATTCTCTTATCTTTCTGATGACATCATCTGACACCATTATTGTGTCTTATCACACCATAATCACACCATAGCACATCATTCTTTCATCATTCGTGCTAATGGCTTACTCATATATTATTTATGATCTCTTTATGCATTTTATGGCACTTTCCATGTATACAAGGACAAACAGTCCTTGACATATAAGTACTGGGTCTTACATCAGTAAAACAGTAGTTTTTGCATAGAGGCCACAGACCTACAGATCTGTACAGACCTGTAGATTGCAAAAACTGTACCATCTTGAGATAGACTATTGCAAGGCCTGTTAATATGGCAAAGTGTGTTGAATGGTATAGCAAAATGGATACAAATTTGTGGAGTACAAATGTACAAAATTGTTGCACAAAGTGTACTAAAAAGTGTACTAAAAGTGTATGCCAGTGCCACTGGCAGTGCAAAGTGTGGCAAATAGGTATAGTATCAAAGTGTAGTGAAAGGTGCAGTAAAGAAGCGAACCAAAAGTGTAGCAAAGCATAGTAAAAAATTGTTGCACAAAGTTGTAGCAAAGTGTAGCACAAAGTGTAGCAAAAAAGTGTACAAGAGTGTAGCAAAGTGAAGCAAAAAAGTGTACCACCAAAGTGTAACAAAAGTGTAGCAACAAAGCATAGTGAAAAAGCGTACAAAAAGTGTAGTAAAGGTAGTAAAAAGGTAGCACCAAAAGCATACACAAAGTGTACAAAAAGTGTACAAAGAAAGTGTACAAAAGTATAGGAAAGTGTGGTTAAAAAGTGTAGTAAAAAGTGTTACATCAAAAGTGTAGCAAAGTGTAGCAAAAAGATAGTAGAAAAGCGTACAAAAGTGTTGCAAAGTGTAGTAAAAAGTGTAGGAAGAATGTGTAGCAAATGTGTATTAAAAGCGGACCAAAAAGTGTAGTCAGATCAAGGATGTGGTCATATAGTATATCTAATGGTATGTAAGTATTAGAAAAGGTCTTGTGGTCTAATGGTTCATGTGTGATATTGTTCATTTTGGGTAAAGTTCTGAGTTCAATCCCTGCTGCTTGACAAATTTATAATTTCAATTTGGCCACATAAGAGTGTACTAAAAGTATATTAGTTAGTGTAGAATTAGTATTAGTATTAGAAGTGTAGTTGAACTTGTATGGAATAAGTGTAGAAGTAGCAGTAGCATTGAGCAAGGTACTCAAAGTATAGAATTGGGAGTATATAGGTTTTAGTTTTTCTTGCTTGACAGAGCTCTGTACAGAGCTGTACAGACTTGTACAGATTTCCCAATTCTACAGAAATTCTGTCTGTACAGTGCTGTACAGAGGATAAACTGGCTGTAGATCTGTGGTCTGTATAGATCTGTACAGACCTATATAACCCTATACAAAGAGATTTGTTTTACAGATGTACACCCTGGAATAATAAGTTCTCTTGCACCCCACAGCGTGATAACTTACAACAAGTACTCTCTTGCAAGTACATACTGTATACTCAACAGTATAGTGAGTAGTATTCTCTCTTACTGGGTTCTCCCACACTATGCTACAGGTATTGTCTCTGCACTGTTCAAGAATTAGCACTCTTGAAAGGTTATGAGCCCCGCCTAGACAATTAGGCCCATTATTATGATGCCCTATCACAGCCTTGTGTTGTTGGCTATACTTGCTTTTGGTTTCCTATGGCTGCTTGGAGAATACTTGACCACCTTTGTGACTTTTGTCCAAAGCTTTATTGGTCACACACTATTTGTTGGCTTCTTTTTCTTCCTCATATACTACTCCACTATGGATGAAGGAAAGCTAACACGAACTGTTTATTTTAACTGTTTGGGCAGTCCCAGTACTCTCCATGTTCATGTTCAAAGATCCAACTGACAGAATATAAGAAGAGGGCAGGAGTTGCCCAAGCTCAGCCGCTGTCTTAGATGGACGAAGACGACTATATTCACCTAAGAAGAGGGCAGGAGTTGCACCAAGCTACAGTACATTAGATAGAAGTAAAAACTAAGTGAAAAGTAAAACTCACCTCAGCCGCTGTCTTAGATGGATGAAGATGACTGAGGTGCTTGTAAGTAGGATAAATGTATATATATCATGGGCGGAGGTATACTCGTATTAAGCCACCTGATGGACCTGAATGAAGCTTATAATGTATGGTAATAGGTGCTGTAACAAAA
>JBBPQL010000822.1:0-16572 GCA_038092515.1 Boletus subparvulus | reverse complement strand
CTTCGTAGTCTTTGCGTCTCCTCCGTCGTTGATTTCACCTTTTCGCGCTCCTGTCTACGTTCAGCCGTGTAACTTCTGCTGTCTCCGTCTGCTGCGTCGGACTAGGTCGCCGTGTCCCCCTATCGTTGCGCCACCAGTGTGTCCGATTTCCTGTCTGTGTCTGCTACATCACTGATGGCGTCATTTTCGTCCTTTCGCACTTCTCTCTACGTCAGCCGCGTCGGGGCTGTCACTCCTGTCTGCGTCATCCGCGTCTGGGGCCCAGCCTTTCATTCTACTGTTTGTGTCTGGCATGTCGAGAAGCAACGCTCACGTGCGCGTTGAAGAAAGTGGACGACCAACAACTCACCAATGAAGGTTTGGCACGGCGCGGGTCGGCCCTGTACGACACTCCGTCATGGTGATCGTACAACAGAGACCCCCCTGCCCATTCCGCATATGTTGCTTACAATTGACCAAAAATCGATCAAATGATATCAATTTGAACTCTGCAAGATCCGGTGATAAGTTCTGGATTGGTGCGACACTGACGTTGGCAATGGCAGTGCCCTGGGCATCATCAATGCCGCTCGGAGACAAAGGGGACCTAATTCGTGTCATTCATTCAAATTTATGGGCGCACCTGTAGAGCCCAGTTATGGCACCTTTCAAATTGATCGGATTACATACGCCTGGTAGACTATCAGCCAGCCTTTTCCGCGCGTTGTTTGTCACTGGAAATACAGGAGCCGAAGAAAGCACAATATAGCCATTCATGCCAACTTCCTGGAAGTTGGCTTCAAGCCTGAGTATTTCCTCTGGATAGCGAGATTGTAACGTTGCTGAGCAGAAAAGCTGTACAAACACCAGACAAGCGCTATGATGTGAAAAAAGGCTCTCACACTGCATACCAGCGCATCTAGTGAATGCACGCTTTGTACCTAGAATAGATGCAGCACAATGAGCATTACCCTCCAAGGCGTAAAATAAGGCAGTTCGCGAGGCGACAGCCGTCAACGAATCCTCTGGGACATGAACGTTACACGGATAATCTCCATGCAGAGTCTAGTCTCCCCTAGGCAGACCCCGTTCTAATGACTGGTCCCGCCATCGTCGTTTTTTTTGCAGGCCATGTCTGATTCGCTCCAACACCCCGATATCCGACGCGTGACGTTTCAACGACCACCGCGCCCACGCCCTCCATCCCATCTCACGGGGGCAATGCCCCAATGCCCACCACACCCACTGCAACGTCCAACGCAGGGGTACAAGTCAAAATGCCCCCGCGCCCACAGCGGCGCCCATCGCCCACTTCGAGGCAGCCGAGTAGTCTACTACTGTAGTAGTGTGCCTACGCGTTGGAAGTAACCTACCTGCTTGGAAAACAATCCTACCCGCACTCAAACCATGCTGGATCGCGGCGATGCCACCTCCTTGAAGCGTCCTGTTCAGTACGTGCCAGTTTAGTCCTTGTTTTATCCACAACTAATTACGGTACATTGTTCTAGAATCTAGATTCACTGCCTTCCGCCGATCAGTGCCCACCCATCATTTCCCCCGCTCCCCAGAAGGTTTGATTGCACTGTATAGGTTTTTCTTTTGGTCAAGCCCTTGGGTACCCCATGACGAAGGTGCTTTATTCAGCGTGAAGATACGGAACAATAGAACGATCTTGCATGACTCGCTGTTATCCAATAAGTCGAGGGGTTACTGCACGCCGAAAACAGTAGTGTGGTTGTTTGTTTCTTCCGCGGGAGGGTATATAACATGGGCTCACGAATCCAACAGTCCTCAGAACACACCACCACCGTCTACTATCTCCTGCTCTACCCGCATACAATGCCCGTCTCCGGAAGGGGTACTGTACGTATCTGTTAATATGGAAGATTCGCTTTCATGAGATTTTTAGTATTGGGATACGAAACCCCCACCATACTTTCCTTGGAACTCTGCTGCCTCTGACATTGTCAACGAGCAAGCCTCGGAGGAGCGTGTCAATGCATCGAAGATTTCTGACAACGTTGTATGTCCCTGCTACTATTGTTTCACCCACCCCAATATTGGATGGGTTGGTTCCAGGATGCTTCCACACCTGTCAAAGAGCAAGCCGTTAAGGAGGAAGGCGAGAAGAAGGCCAACTAGTCGCCAAATGTCCTGTTACTGAGCTCCGTAAAGATGTACGATATCACCGTCGTCGTTGATGTTGCCTGTTGCGTCCTAGTCAATTAACCGTGTCGTGTTTGAAACTGGAGTTGAATTGTGCCCATGGTGAGCGTGTAGCAAGAGCGTGTCATTTGAAGAACGACCTATTCGTGTTCGCTTCGCGGTCGGTAGTTAGTTCTCTGGTCATGGCAATCTTTTCTCGAGTAGCGACTGTACCCGCCAATGTCTACACAGTTAAGTATTACCGCCGCGCGCCCATTCTATCGTGCAGGTTCGTGCTTGACAAAACATGAAACCCTAGACGTGAATTAAAGTGTGTATTCTACAATCATCCATCGTGCTACTCCTTACCCAGACCCCTTCGACACGGCACCATAATACCCACCACCACCCGTCCCCGCGTCCGCACCCGCACGCACGCCCCCCATCGCCTCTGAATCCTAAGCTTGCCATCCAACGCCTCCTGGATCATAGAAATCGTACTCTCCAAGCTCTGCCTCCGCGTCGACGGACTCGTCCTGGTCGTCCCCAAACTCGCTGTCGTCCATGTCGTCCCCGGAACGGCACCTTGCTCGGCGACGACGTCTGCGAGGTGGGCGTCGAAGGCCCGCCCACAATCGACTGGCTCTGTGAAGACGCGAACGAGGCAGACGACAAGGCCGCTTCGATGCTCGCTTCGATCGACCCCGAGGTGGACAGGGAGAGGTCGCCCATGGAGCGGGCCGACCATGGTTAGAGGAATGCCAAGGGTCCAGACCGGGAGATCCCGGAGGAACATAGAGCACAGCTTGTCAGTAGGGTAGACGTTGTCCTTTCCCACGTCATCAGAAGCAGCGGGCGGGCGGAGGCCCAGGTTTCCTTTCGTGTCTCACTCTGGCCTCTCGGAGAGGGATTGCGAGTGCGCGTGTTGGGCGAGGAAGGCTTTCGCTTCCTCGGCGTCAAATAATTCGGGCGGCAGGCATTCGTTCTCGATATCCGATTTTCGTCTAGGCGGGGATGGGCGCTCGAGTTTGGGAGAGAAAGTAAAGAAAGACGTACGCATCATGGCATCGAATCCTATGCCCTCTGTACCCAACGCCAGTGTTCCATATGTAACCTGGCAGATCCAGTGATGCTCCTCAACTCTCTCACCTTTTCCGACTCTCCTCTGTTCGATCAGGCAGTGATGACTCACCCCACACAACGAGCATCAAAAGGACACTATGAACCGAAGAAGCGCAAAGACGCGTGCCATGCGCCCAACAGCAAGGATCTTGTTCTTGATCACCTTTCTCCGCTCAACGGAATCCTCAGGATGTGACGGCTGCAGGATAATTTCTTCGTGGGATTCCTCGAGTTCCTCCTTGCTGCAAGTATTAAGAACTGCAACGAGCGTGTCCGTGAATATCACAAGATCAACTCCAATTCGCGAACATCGAGAGATGGTAACGCACTTTTCTCTCCGTCGAATGGTAAACTCCATGTAAAGACTTATCCATAAAGTTGGGTAGCCAATACGAGCGGGTGGACAGTTAAATCGGCGAATATTCATCACATTGCTCTCATATTTGAGAACGGCAGCTTTGGTGTTGAGATAGTTTGGTGCAGAGAAGATCGTCATGACCGAAGGAAAGTCGGTCGTCTTGGTCTTGCGATACATCCGGTCCCTGGAAATGGGTTCGGGAGATGATCGACGGGGAGAGAACTATGGACGGACCCTGCATCGTGAGCCTCGTGTCGCGGATGATCGAAAGGAGATTATTACGTGCCAGGAACTCCTGATACCTGTCCACGAGGTGAGTATATGCTACGGTCCCTTCATAAAGGCGAGCGCACATAAAGAAACGTGAGCATCCCCGCACGTGGTTATGCACAAAGCTTTCATTTATTTTTTCCTGAAAGAACATACTGCACGGATATCATCCAGCGCGTTCAGCTCAGGTGATAACCAACCATCTATGCATAGGAATTGTTTGCTCGTGACAGCGGCGAGCGGGGCACACAGAACGACTCATGCAGGCGTCGTAAACGCGGTCAGAATACTTGTGTTTACCTGGTTCAAGCCAATTAGTGCAGGAATAGGGTGGCGGGATACTATATTTTCAATGCTCACAAGGACATCATGCACTGTCGAAGGTAATGAATGGTTTGTGAGGGACAGTAAAGAGATATGCACCTCGATGTTAAAGTAACCTCTGTCGACATGGCACCGAGGCACGAGTATGTCGTATCAGCAGGGCTCCCACTGACTTCGAAGAGTTTCATGAGGTCATGCTACCATGGACCATCGGTCAATTCGCAGCGCCAAATAAAGAGAACCCCCCCACGCACATATTGTCCATGAATATCACCACAGAGTAGGTTGAAGAAAAGAAGGGGAGGACCGACCTGGAGGACGTCGGGCTCGACCCGGAGAATGGCTGTCGCCTTTTCAATGATCCACATGGCGTGGACGATACTTATTCGACCCTCTCTATAAAGGTGATTTTTGAGGAAGGCGAGTCCGGCTGTGAGGGATTGTTTTTTGAAAAAGAAAACTGAGCGTCGGTGGGGATATTCATCGCTGGGGCTTTGACCTGGGACCGGGAATGTCACCGGCGGGGAGGCACGGCACGAAGGAGGCGTACATCTTTGATTATAACGTTGCCATCTTCGAGGACGTAACGGGTAAAGTCGATGCTGGATGGTCGTCGGCGATGCTCAATTTGCTCAATAGCCTTTTAGATGGGCCTTGTGTGATTGGCAGGACGGCGGGCTCGGCGCTGGCACGAAGGGGGTGTTTGTGGCGGTCGCAAGGTGGCGGCTGGCGACCAAGTAAACGTTGCTGTCCTTCATCGTCCTCAGTAACTTGAACTGCCCCCACTGAGGCGCGAGGGTGTAATACTTACGTTGCGCCACAAGAGCCGGGCTGGCGATGCTTCTTTCCTGACTCTCTCCGTGCTTATGCCGAGGCACTTCACCCCGTCCTTTCTTTCCTCCACTTCCCCTTGCAGCCGCCTCCGCCGTACCTCCCACTCATTTACATGCGACTCTGTCCCTTGCGTGCCCATGCCCTGCCTGCTTCTTCCCACTTCCTGTCGGCCACCTCGGCGCGATTCGGATTCTCCCCGCCTTGTGACTCGTGCAGCGACACCCCAATATCCGACGCGTGACGCTTTAACGACCACCGCGCCCGCGCCCTCCCTCCCATCCATCTCACAGGCGCGGTGCCCCAATGCCCGTCACGCCCATTGCGACTCAGACGCCCAACGAACGGGTACGAGGCACAATGCCCTCGCGCCCACAGCGGTGCCCATCCTGCACGAGCCGTGATGCCCCAAGCACCCGATGACGCGTCGCGGTCGCGCTGTGGTGTTTACCCCTGTCGTCAGCGGTGGATTTACATTCTAGCTTGCTGCGCCTGGTGTGAGGGCCGAGAATGTGTACCCCCGGATGCGAGGTGGGAGTATGACAGTGATCGTGAATGCGAAGACGAAGACGAAGACACCAACGATGCAGAAATGGTAAAGATGCTCAAAGAACCGAACCCTCGGGACTTGAATTTTCTTATACCTACTGTATCTGAGAACCCATTGCTCTTGCTTGCGAATCTACAGATGATGGTCCCGGTAAGTTATGCCATCATAGTGACTATGCCTAGTGTGGTGTACAGTCGATTTTCATACATCTAATATTATAAGCACCAGTCGCCGGCGGCTACCGTGTTTCGTCTCACTGGTCAGCGTCTCCCCGCATCAGTGATGTTCCCCGATCATCCTTTCGCTCCGCCGATCTGCATTGTGTCGCTGTGGCTTCGCTAGGTGTCAGCCCGATCAGTTCTCTTGTCCGCGTCCCTTCCCGGCGGCTGGCGTCCCCGTCGACGGGTAGTGTCTACGGCGTCATCGTCGCGCCACGAGCCTTCCAGATCGCTATGTCGCTGTAGCATTGCTGTGCTCCAGTCGCGACTCTTCTCCTCTCTGCGTCTGTTGCATCCCCGATGCCGTCGTTCGTGTCCCGCGTCATCGTCGCGCCACCAGCCTTCCCGATCATTGCGTCGCTATGGCTTCGTAGTCTCTGCCTCTCCTGCGTCGTTGATTTCGCCTTTTCGATCTCTTGTCTACGCCAGCTGTGTTACATCTGCTGTCTCCGAGTCCGTCTGGTGGGTCGGACTGCGTCTGCCGTGTCCCCTATCCAGTTGCTTACATAATCTTTCTGTCTCAATGTTTTCCGCCATCTCCAACTTCTTTTTTTGCGTGGCCCAATGTCTGATTCGTTTGCTGTGAATGATCTCTGGGCCCGACCAAGTTAACTCCAACAACAATGACAAAAAAAGTTCCACCACGTAGACAACAGTACGACGCTTTTACAACCCCAGGAGACTTCACGGAGGAGACGCGTTCAGAGACTTGTTACTTTTTCGTTGGATGACTCCACAGCCAGTCGAAATCAACACGCCCATGGCCGGGGGTGACTGCAACGCGTCGAAATGATGGGACATGGGATTATCGACTTTCCTTGAAACCAGCAATAATTTACCACCCATATTTCTTCCACTTGAAGGTTGGCTCAGACTACACGGTCAATCGTGGCCGAAGCCATGATGCTCCCAGCAGCTTCCTCATAGAGAACAAATCTGATCCTACTGCCTGGCTCATAACTCCAAGTCAGGTGAGCTACGAACGCCGCATTATTACAAGCCCGTACAAACTAAGATGAAGCACATTAGAACGTAACTGTTCGGTTTACCAAGGCCGCCGCCGCTCACCTTGGCAAAGATTCTATTCGCGTCCTGGTGCGGAGATAGTGATCACGGGAAGCGAGTATGGACTGCGCGCGTTAAATTCTATTAATTGATTATTGAGCTCCACAGAATCCTTGAGGGGGCTGAGCAGAACCCTTATCATTGCCCGAGTGACGACATCGACACTGACCCTCTGTCCGCAGGCTCTACTACTGTAGTAGTGCGTGTCCACGCGTTAGAAGTAACCTACCTGCTTGGAAGACAGTCCTACCCCACTCAACCCATGCTGGATCGCGGCGATGCCACCTCCTTTCGCCCTGTTCGGTACGTGCAGGTTTGGTCCTCACTTTATCCACGCCAATTATAGTACATCATTCTAGAATCCGGAAATTAAACTAGAATCACTCTCCCATCCGCCGTTCAGTGTCCACGTATCGTGCGCTTCATTTCCCCCATTCCCGGAAAATTTGATATACCATACCACAAGAGGGCACACTGGGTATTCTTTTTGGTCAAGTCCTAGGGTACCCCAAACACCATGACGAAAGAGCTGCACTCAGCGCGAAGACACGGAACAATAGAACGTCATCGCACGACTCATTATTATCCAATACATCGAGTGTCACTGCAACACCCACTATGCCGAAAACTGCAGTGTGGTTATTTGTTTGTTTCGCGAGAGGGTATATAAGATAGGCTCACGAATGCAAAGGTCCTCAGACAACACCATCTACTATCTCCTGCTATATACTCATACAATGACCACCTCCGACATTAAACCTGTATGTATCTGTTGATGTGGAAGATCCACTCTCATGGGACTTTCAGCTTTGGAGCAGCTTTTGGATGAGTGCTGCCTCTGACATTGTCAACGAGCAAGCCTTGGAGGAACGTGCCCATCCATTGAAGATTTCTGACAACCAGGTATGTCTCTGCTGCTATTAAATGTTTACTTTATTGACACCCATCTCAGATGTGGATGTCCGGCCCATACTGGGGTGAATCTGCCTCTACAATTCTCGAAGGGCAAGCCTCCGAGGAGTAAGGCCAGAAGATGGCCAACTAGTCTCCAAGTCCCCTGTTGCCGAGCCCCGTGAAGCATGTACGATATCACCGTCGTCGTTGATGTTGCCTGTTGCGTCCTAGTCATGTAACCGTGTGGTGTTTGAAACTTGGGAAATGCCGCCTGCGTCGGCAGATACCTTGCTTATGCAAGCTGTAGCCAAGGATCCTCGAACCCGGTTGAATTACGATCAGAGGACAGGACAGTAGCTATATGACGTATGGCGACGTGATTAAGAAGTGCAGGATTCAGTACTTTTGAGGAGAACAACACGGAACGTTATTGACGAAACAGAGACAATGAAGAAACGGAACGCAGAAAAGGAATAAGTACTTTTGGAATGTTATTAACGGAATGGTGACAGTGAACAAACAGGCCGAGATTTCATTCAGGGCGGCTTACTTCGCAGCGCGCTTTCACTTGGCAGCATGCTTCCCTTTCATGGACAGCAGCGGGAGTTTCTTGGCGGCGCGGGGGGAGGGGCGGTGCGTAGGACTTGGATGGAGTGAATGTCCGCCATGAAGTTGTTGAAGTCTTTGAAGGAGGTGTGGGAGAGTAGGAAGTGGATGCGTGCGGTGATGCCCTGGAGACGGGCGCGATATGCCTGAGGGGGGATCAGCACTCCGTTTGCGTCATACGCGTGAAGAGGGCAAATGTTGTGCGTGCACAGTTCCACAATCTCTTTGAGGGCGTGGCTGGCGGCGGTCGAATATGTCGACCAAGACCGGATGGGGTTGTCAGTAGGGTAGTCGTCGGTAGAGTCCCTGGGCTAGTGCGGACGTGTTAGTCGAGGCCGAGGGCAGTTTGATGGGTGGACGCACTTGAAAGAAGACATGACGAAATTTCAATTCGGTCGCGCCATCGCCGGAAGGCACGAACCTTCATCTGTCGCGGCCTTGATAGCGACGGTGTCTTCGAGCTGTTGAACGTTATTGACGACTGTCGTAAAGTCGGTGCCGAAAATGGTGTTGGTGGGACTGATGCCGAAGCAGGCCCCCTTAACATCGGCGAGGGTAGGTGCGGCTTGGGTTGGCTTGGTCCAGGAGGTGTCGCTGTGGGCGGCGGTCAGTCTTCAAGTTGACTGTGTGGTCGGTGGGTGTCGTTCGCATACGTACCTGCTGAGCCAAAACCCGTCTTCGCTGATCTTGATGACAATAGAGAGGAGAGCTTGGTCTGCCCCACCGTCTACGTTTGCACCATTGGAGGTGCACAGGATGTATTTGCGACCCTGGCGAGTCCAGCGAATGTTCCCAGGCATGGCGGGATCTCCTAAGTAGGTGCCGGAGGTCATGAGAGTGTTGCGAAGCACGTCGTGGGAGGACATGCTGGAGGAGGGTGGCGTGGACAGGAAGCAGTCAATTTCATTACAGGTTGAGGGAGGTTTTCAATTTAACTGTGTCCTGCATGGTCGAGGCTGATGGTCGGGGTGTGATAGGAGACCCAACATGGTGATGTCATCAGTTGAGTATAACACAACGGAATTAGGAGGATCTGGAAAAGTGACGACCCACATTATGGCGGCCATTGACGAAATGAGGAGTAACTATCATTAGGAAAGTGCACTATGTAGAGATAGAAAAGAACAGGGGGAGGGACCGTGTGATCACCACGTGTCATCACGTGTCATCGAAAAAGTGGGACAATTTCGACCCTCCAGAGACCTTGCAAGCAAGGTAATTGCCGTTGAATTGTGCCCATGGTGAGAGTGCAGCAAGAGGGTGTCATTTATTCGAAGAACGATAAGTTTGTGTTTGCTTCCGTCATTAGTTGGATCTCTGGTCGTGACAATCTCCTCTCGAGTAGTGACTCTACCCGCCAATGGCAACACAGTCATTACCGCCGCGTGCCCATTCTATCGTGCAGACTCGGGCTTGACAAAACATGAAACACTAAACATGAATTAAAGTGTGTATTCTACAATTATCCATCGTGCTACGCCCTACCCAGGCCCCTTCGACCCGGCACCACAATACCCACCACTTCTCGTCCCCGCGTCCGCGTCCGCACCCGCACCCTCGCCCGCCATCGCCTCCAAATCCTTGCCATCCAACGCCTCCTGAATCACCGAAATCGTACTCTCCGACCTCCGCCTCCGCGTCGACGGACTCGTCTTGGTCGTCCCCAAACTCGCCTGTCGTCCATGTCGTCCCCGGAATGGCACCTTGCTCGGCGACGACGACGGCGAGGTGGGCGTCGAAGGCCCGCCCACGCTCGACTGACTCTGCGAAGAGGCGAGCGAGGCACACGACAAGGCCGCTTCGATGCTCGCCTCGATGGACCCAGAAGTGGACAGCGCGAGGTTGCCAGGGGAGGGTACCTCGGGGAGGGATTGCGAGTGTGTTGGGCAAGGAAGGCTTTGGTTTCTTCGGCGTCAAAGAGTTCGGGTGGCAAGGGTTCGTTTTCGATATCCGATTTGCGTCTAGGCGGGGATGAGCGTTCGAGTTTGAGAAAGAAAGAAAAGGAGACGTGCGCATCATCGAATCCTGAAATGGCATATTTAATACCCTCTGTACCCAACATGAGTGTTCCGTATGGCAATTTGGCAGATCCACTTATGCTCTTCAACTCTCCCACCTTTTTCCGACTCTTCTTTGTTGGATCAAGTAGGGATGAGTCAGGCCACACAACGAGGATGAAAAGGACGCTACGAACCGAAGAAGCGCAAAGACGCGTACCATATGCCCAACAGTAAGGATCTTGTTCTTGATCGCCTTTCTGCGCTCAACGGAATCCTCAGGATGTGACGGCTGCAGCATAATTTCTTCGTGAGATTCCTCGAGTTCCTCGCTGCAAGTATTAAGAACAGCAACAAGGATGTCCGTGACTATCGCAAGATCAACTCCCATTCGGAAAGATCGGGGTGGTAACGTACTTTTCTCTCCGACGAACGGCAAACACCATGTAAAGACATCCATAAAGTTGGGTAGCTAATACGGGTGGGGGTGCAGTTAAATTGGCGAATATTCATCACGTTGTTCTCACATTTGAGAACGGCAGCCTTATTGTTGTAAATGTCGAGATAGTTTGGCGCAGAGAAAATCGTCATGGCCGAGGGGAAGCCGGTTGTCTTGATCTTGCGATACATCCGGTACCTGGAAATAGGTTCGTGAGGTGATCGACGAGGAAAGAACTATGGACGGACCCTGCATCGTAGTTGCCATCTTCGAGGACGTGCTGGGTGAGGTCGATGTTGGATGGTCGTCGGTGACCTTTTCGACGGGCGCTTGTGAGATGGGCATTCGTTTTCGGAGGTAAACGTTGCTGTCCTTAGGGTATAGCACGGGTAGAAGCAACACCGCGGGTTAGGGGTGTACGGGTACGGCGGGTACGGGTACGGTGTTTAATTTCCAAACCCGTGGCTATACCGTACCCGTATCACGGTTTTCGGAGGTAAACGTTGCTGTCCTCAGTAACCACCCATCACCGACGGCACCGACAGAGGCGCGACTCACCACATGCTCGTTCTGAGCTCCACTCTGAATACTTAAGTAGTGCTTCTTTCCCGGCCCTCCACCCCATTCGTCTTCTTTCTTCCACTTCCCCCGCCTCCGAGTTTGTCCCCTTCGTGCCCATGTCCAGCCAGCTTCTTCCCTCAGATCGGACGCCTTGGTGCGATTCGGGCTCTCCGCGCGGCGTTCTGAAGGACACGGATTTCACCCACCCTCTCGCGCGGTCGGCACCCCGGGCCTGTGTTCCCGCAACCCTGGAATCGCGTGGATCCTTCCGACTCTTCTTCGAACCCGTCGACTCTAGATCGTTCCCAACTTCCCGTCGTCCCACCTCCGCGTGACATTTCCATTCTCATTCCCCTTCAGCGCAACCCTTTTCGCGAAGATAGACACACTCTCTGGCTCTAGCATGATTCTCCTCCCTCTCCTCCCTCTCGCAGAGCAACCGCGCTCACAAAGGCTGGGCATGACGCCCACAACGCCCACCGCATCCACCTGCCATGCCACGGATACGACGTGCAGCGACACCCCAATGTCCGATGGGTGACGCTTCAACGACCACCGCGCCCACCCCCCACGGGCACAATGCCCCAATGCCCACCACACCCACTGCGACGCCAAACGCACGGGTACGAGGCACGATGCCCCCGCACCCACAGCGATGCCCTTCACCTCTGCACGAGCCGAGACGCCCCACGCACCCGGTGGCAGCCGTCGCCGTCGCGCTGTGGAGTTTACCCCCGTCGTCAGCGGTGGATCCATATTCTGGCTTGCTGCCCCTGGTGTGAGGGCCGAGAACGCGTACCCCCGGATGCGAGGTGTATGACAATGATCGTGAATGCGAAGACGAAGACGAGGGGAGAAATGATGAAGGTACTCCAGGAACCGAGTAGTTGTATCTGAAAACTCACTGCACGCGAATCTACAGACGACGGGCCCGGTAAGTTATGCTATCACAGTGACTATGCATAGCGTGGTGCACAGTCGCTGGCCCCGGCCACCGCGTCCCTGCGTGTTTCGTCTCACATCAGCGTCTTGCGTCAGTGGTGTCACCCCGTCGTCCTTTCGCTCCACCGTTGCATTGCGCCGCTGTGGCTTCGCTGGGTCCGTCCGTTCCCTTGTTTGCATCACCCCCCAGTGGTTGGTGTCCCCGTCGACGGGTAGCGTCTCCGGCGTCATCATCGCGCCACGAGCCTTCCCAGCTGCACGTCAGCCGTGTCTCTTCTCCTCTCTGCGTCTACTGCATCATTGATGCCATCGTTCGTGTCCCGCGCCATCGTCGCGCCACCAGCCTTGCCGATTGTTGCGTCGCTATGGCTTCGTGGTCTCTGCGTCTCCTGCGTCGTTGATTTCGCCTTTTCGCTCTCCTGTCTACGCCAGCCGTGTCACTTCCGCTGTCTCCGTCTGCTGCGTCTAACTGCGTCTGCCGTGTCCCCTTATTGTCGCGGCACCAGTGCGTCTGTTGTGGCGTCATTTTCGTCCTTTCGCACTTCTGCCTACGTCAGCCACGTCTATGTCGAAAAAGGTTCTCACACTGCATATCAACGCATCTAGTGAACGTTTTTGGTGGCCCTGAGGCTCAGGGGGCATGCTTTTTACCTAAAATAGATGCAGTACAATGTCCAAGGCGCAGTTCGCGAGACGAAAGCCACCGATGAATCCTCTAGGGCATGAATGTTACACGAGCGATTATAATCAAGGGAGAGGACATTTCTCACCGGACCGAAATTGTATATACTTTTGGCAACGTTGCAGGCATGGAAGATCGATTATAAAAGCTCGGCGAAGGAAAGTAAGTCGTTATTATTCCTCCTCGAGAACGGTCAGCTCAAACAAATGATCATTGTGGTAGCGATCAACAAGGACTTGAACTGGTCATGAGGAAAACGACAAATTCCGAAAGCGAGCGACTTGAGAGGAAGGCACTCACCAGTCGTGGTCGAGGAAATAGTGCCATTTCGGACGAAAAAATTCACTACATTTAAATTGCGTAGGATCTCGAGCAAACATTGCGAGAGGGCGATGGTGAGCTGGGGTCACTGATCACCCAAAAAAATCGCGGGTTCAACCTGGCTTTAAAGGACAGTTGTATGTGAGCCATACACCTAGAACTTCGAGCGGCACTGATCGTTGCCGAAGTCTGGGAGTACAGGGATTTGATGACACGAATGAACAACTGAGATGAGGTAGGACCTCGATAGATACAGTTGCACAACGAACTAGTCTGGTGACCAGACCAGTCTATGAGGCAAGGCGTCGATAGATGAACCTGTTCGTTCAGGACGGTCGTTAGCTTACAACAGGCCTGCGGACATGGGACGATCGTATCCTTGAAAACTGAAACGATTTGCTACTACCCATATTCCTGGACCCTATAAGGGGACAGGTCTGTCGGAAATATTCTTCTCGTTCGATCGCGCCGGCCCGCTATCGGTCCGTACCGCAGCCACTTCAACATGTGTCAGCCTTCCAAACGCCGCATGACCTACTATCACCTACCCCCGAACCGGCACCTACCCCCTTTTCGGCACTCCACTAAACACACAACATTTTCACTATTTTATTATACCCATCCTAGTTCTCGTACTATACATACATCTACGAAGTTGAACGGAGAAAAACAATGCAGTAGTTCTCTTGATCGTGAAGTTGGTGTTCGTCACACCAGTTGTCACTCGCCGCGTGTATGCCGAAGCGGAGTTTCAAATATATCCCAGTCGGGTCGACACGTCAAACGCATCGTATCACACCCAAGAGTCTGTCGGAGGGTGAACAATTGACGGAAATTTGATGTTACCTGAAGTATGTCGTGCGACTGGAAGTGTGACACCCGGATCGACGAGGCCAACCGCCCCCTGATAACGGCGGGTCGGGGAAGGTGAAAATAGCGCGAAAAAAAAACACGCACGCGGGAATCGAACTGATGACTTCCAAAAGTAAAAAAATGCAACATTAGCCACTAGGCCACAAGGCCACTAACATAGTTGCTTCATTCTTGTTATATGAGTAGTTACAATAGTGTTTTTTTTTAAGGACATATTTGCCAGTGAAGCATTTCAATAGATTGGGAAGTCCGTATGAACGTTTGCCCAGGCCATGCATAACTACTCATATAACATGAATGAAGAAACTACTTCAGTGAGCTTGTGGCCTAGTGGTTAGTGTTTCATTTTCTACTTTTGGCAGTCATGAATTCGATTCCTGCGTGCGTGTTTTTTTTTCGTGCTATTTTCACCTTTCCCAACCCGTCGTTATCAAGTACATCCCATGGTCGGTTGGCCTCGTCAATCCAGGTATCACACTTCCAGTTGCATGATATACTTCAGGTAACAACAGTTTTCCATCAATTGTTCACCCTCTGACAGACTCATTCGGGCATGCAAGGCCGGAGTTTGAATCCAGCGGTGTGACGATCTGTGACAATTCATGAGTATTTGGAGTGCCGAAAAGTGGGTAGGTGCCGGTTCGGGGGTAGGTGATAGTACCTCCTATCGTGTTTTGCTTGCTTTCCTGTGGGACATGCGCGGCTGGCGGGGACGCTGACTAAGCGCATGTCCCGGGACATGGTGGCTGTGCCGTGGCCCCGGACAGCGTGCGCTCGCCGTGGGTGGTGATGTTCGGCGGTTTTTTGACGACGAATGGACATATTTATTCATTGTTTGACGTGATGTGTAGCTAGCTTATGAGGTACAACATATGCTATGTTTACATAACTGCCGAGTGCTTGAGCAAGCGAGGAACGATGATGGTCGCGCCGGCAGCATTACCAAAATGGGATGCGTGTCCCATGAAGCCAGAAAGTCGACTTCGTTCATGGGACACAATTTACCAGGGACCTCCCACCAAAAGCTGCATGTCCCATGAAGAAATAAGTTATGATTTTTTCATGGGACATGCGGATTTTGCCATCAGCCCAGTGGTAGCCGGCAAGCAGGATTTTTCGCTTGGTTTGTACCCAATTGAATGATGATTTATTTCTCCTGCTTGAAGGATGCGGATTTCATATGTACTAGTAGCATGTACCTACTGTAAACAGATTATTCTACCATTTTTGCGAACCTCCCGCACCTCAAATGGACAACGAACGTGCTCAACAACCCATCACGCCTGGATGTGCCCTTGACAGCATGCCAGGGGTCCCCTGGTGGCATGCACCTTGGCAACTTAGTCAGCATGTCCCAACATCTGTCGAGCAGCATTGTCATGTAATATTTTTGATGAAACTCTGGCAACATTTGTGAGCTCTGATTGGTGGGCTGCTTCACAGATAAGGAAATTACCTGATGCCTTACCATAAAAGTAAATGACAAACCTTTGGAAACACTTTTCTGTTCAGCAGATGAACTCGAATGGTATTCTAGGCTAACTAAGGTTATGCAGTTTTCCTAGAATGTAGTCCGTGCATGAGTCAGTGAGGTGGCGCGCGTTTCTTGCTTCCTCCCACCTCACGACTTCGTAGCGTAGCCCCAGCTTACAGCTACTCAATCCCATTCTTTCTTGCATCTTTTCTCATTCTTCATCGCATCCTGTCCCAGCATGCCGATTCAGCTCCACAATGACAATGAGCCAGACTTTGAAGGTCCAACTTTCGAATGCGAACGTCAAGATCTTGTTGGAGTAGACAAACTCGAGTGTGGTCATACAGCCACATTATTACATAATCACATGGTTATTCGAACCTTTGTTTCATAGCTAGACACCTCAGCTGGTTTCCCAACCACTGAGGTGAGCATACTAATCATTTACATTTACCTACACTAGCTAACTACCTACAGTGGCTCAAAAAAGTGTTCCAATGTTTGCATGTTTTTCACTAAAGTTGATAACCCCTAACCACATCTAACCTGGGCGCTAACATATGAGTACATCAAATGGGGTATCTACTCCTGGCTTGCTATGGGTGCAAGGGTTAAGAGATTTGGATAAGATCTGATGAAATGGAAGTCATTTCAAAATGACATGTCATTGGGACAGTTATTTTACCCTATATTTATCAATCATTATATGATACATATGTAACATAGGACAGTAATTGATGATTTCTATGTTGCCAAGCTGTGTAATTATGTAAGTGTCATATCTCAAAGTGATATAAACACCCTATGTCCCACTTCAATTGACCTCACTACACAATAAAGTCCCTTCCCACCTCTATTAGAGCCAATATCTTTATTTTCTCTGAATCTGGTCTTTCTGCTAGACAGATTGCATCCAAGACT
>JBBPQL010000821.1:1660-16574 GCA_038092515.1 Boletus subparvulus | reverse complement strand
AACTCAAAGCATTTAATATAGTAATGAAAATATATTGAGTCGCAATGTCTACACTTCTGCTCCTTGCTTGGCTCTGTTGCCAGTATGGCATCTCTTGAATGAAGCCACCATGGAGCCCTTCTCCGCACTCTGTGGACTATAGTTTAGAACTGCCTCCTTCCCAAAAACTTGCCTGGATATCCTGTCAAGTTGCAGATACATGGTGAGATGAGGATGAGTACTTACATGTTCCACCACAACAATATATCATCTACAAATGCTTATTCCTCACCATTCACCATCTCCTCAAACCATCTGACAATGGTCATATAAAATTGATGATGAAAAGCTCGTGGACCTCCCTCCAGCTGCCACAACTTGACAGAGCAAATTGCAGCCACAAAGTGTGGTTAACCTACATATGTATGTTTCCAAGGTTAAACATTCCTTACTTGCATGGCTGTGTATGCAATCGCTTGTGGAGTTGTTGGATATAGTATTCTGTATTTGGTAGTTACTGCTTACCTAAGCATAGCTACATCGCACCATTCTTACCTTTAGTTTTACTTAGGACTTACTGAGTATTCTACAGGTATACTTACTTACTATCCTAATATTATAGTGACATACTGAGTATTCTACAGCACCATCTTTCTACAGGAGTCACCTTCTTCATCTTGAGTATCTTAGCAATGCAGCTATGTGTGCGTCTTTCTCCACAGCCATGATGTTTGGCTGGAACATTAGCGGTGGATTGGGTATCTTGTTCAACATTGACTGAGCTTGGTGACATGAATATCATGAAAGCCTATGAAAGAATCACAATGGCTCAATGACATCATTATACATAGATGACTTACCTTCAGTAGCATACTACATACCTCTGAATAAGCCGTCTGCAGGTTCGGCAGGGTCATAGTGGTTATTTTCATATAGGAAACATGGCCAGGAGTTGGCAGTGACCAGATAATTGGGGTGCCAATCCCAGATCTTTGAGCATTGCCTAGATGAGTGAGCGCTTCAGTGAGTACAATGACTGACACCTGAAGGTCAAATAGGTGGTGAGCCCCAATAGAGAAGGCCCAACCCTCCCATGGACATGGACGGAAAGCTGAAACCTGCTCTCACCCTCCCAAACACAAGCAGGAATTGAGGGAGAAAGTGAAAATGCACAAGGTTCCATGTAGTAGCAGCAAACACAATCAGACAGAAGGCAGCAACTCTGAACATGAACACACCTTATGACAATCACATAAAAGGGCTAAGCACAGCACTCACAGAGATTCATTGCCTGTTGATGAGGTCTCAGATGGTCGTGATTCTGAATCAGTGATTGAGGAGGTGATGGCACAATGGGTTAGCGACACTGATGACACCGTCAATGACAATATTGGCAATGATCCAGACATACTGGAGAATGAGGTATAGTGAGCAATTGCCTGAGAGAAGAGTGTACTCACATTAGAATAGCATGCAATGGAGCCAGAAGAGCTGGACATTGCTGTTCCTGAGTCCCACAAGACAAAGAAATGAAATACTGATGATTTTCTTACCATTTTCACCGAACAAATTATAGTCAAGTTTGTCCAGCCAGATGGAAATTTTGAGTTGTTGACAGGAAGGTGGTGTAAAACCTGCAGGTGTGTGTTGAAGTGGTGATGGAAATGAGCAATGAGTGACTCACTGGAGCCCAGAGATGATGAGAAATTTGTGAAAAAGTGTGGAAAGCGACAAGCTTTGCATGTTGGCAGCAACTCATCATGTCACCACCACATCTGTGGCCACTATGCTGAGTACCAGGCATGATGTGCTGAGCAGGATATCCCTGAGAATTTTCAAGCAGTTCCACTGATGATAATAAAGGAGCAATTCCAGTGATGGAGTGGCAACCATCTTTGTTGGCCCAGCTGGCATCAGCAAATGCATGGAGTCCCCTGTTGTCTTTCCCATACTCATAGCATAGACAAAGATCCATTGTCCCACCCAGGTATCACAGTACATGCTTCACAGTTGCATAGTGACATGGTGTGGGGTTTGCGTTATGTTGTGCAAGAGCATTGACAATGTATGATATGTCAGGGTGGGTGTTGATGGATAGATAGATGAGTTTACCTACAATCTTTAAGTATGCAGATTGCAAATCTGGGACTTCAGATATTGTGCTGTAGGGTCACCTAGTGGGGCCTTGGGATCGGCTGGAAGACAAACAGGACTGCAAGTCGAGAGGCCATATTCTTGTAGTAAGAAAGTGATGTACTCGGACTGATGCATCCATATCTTCCATGCCACTCTGTTGTGCTCAAACTGAACTCCAAGGTACTTTGTCACTGCCCCCAGGTCCTTGATGCTGAACCTTTCCACTCTTCCCTTTTTGACTGTTGCAAGAAAGGGTTTCGAGTTCGACACAGACATACCATCGTCGACATGCCAGCCTATCAAGCATTGAATGTGGACATTACTGGTTGTGGACTCCAACTCATCATAGTAGAATAGAGTGTGATCAGATTCTAGTTTGAGCATGACTGCACATACTTGCTTGTACCATTCTAACACCAATTGCTTGAGACTGTAGATGGTGTGCAACATGAGCCAGATGGAGAGTCTCCAGTTGCTGTCTTCAAATCTCTTTGATTGACACATGTAAATGTCCTCTTTTAGGATTCCCTAGAGGAATGCTCTCTTTGCATTGAAGATATCCAGTTCCCAGTCATTCTGACAAGTGAGTGTGACTATGAGGCAAACAGAAGCTGGTTTTATTACTGGTGCGAAGGTGGCTCCATAGTCAATTCCTAGAACTTGGGAAAAACCTTGAGCAATCAAATGAGCTTTAAAAACTGATCTGCCCTTATTATCCACTTTGAATTTGAGTACCCATCGACAACTGATTGCTTTACAACCTTCTGGAAGCTTCGTAATCTTGTAGACCCCCATATCTTTCATGGTTTTAAGCTCAGTTTTCATTGCTTCTGTCTCAGTCCAATCTTTGCATAGCTTCCTAATAAGTCACTGGTGGAAACTTCATGTCATAGTCTGGGCTGGTTGGATCTCAGCATTTATCACTTCAAATGGTGACATGGGCTTGTTCTTCTATGACAACATTGGCCACTGTTTCTGATATGTCATCACTTTGCTTGACAGTCTTCAGGGCATTGACGCCCTCCAGAGATACCCCCATGCTCAATAACCTGGGTACCCCCTTGACATCACCACCAGCTGTGTTTTCCTGATGATACTGAAGGAGTTAGAGTTGGGCGTGCATGTTTGCTAGCTTGGCGGCCCAGGCAGCTCCCTTTTCAGTCATTTTTCTCATTCAGGTGGATCTTTGTGGGAGATCTGGGATAGCAGCGGGAATGTCATCTGGAACCACTTCAGCCATTGCAGGTGCAGGGATTTCTGCTGGCAATGTGGTGACCAAGTTGGGAGTGAGTGGAGTGGGGTTGTCTTCATCCTCGTTGTCAGCAGGGATGAGGCCTGGTAAGTTCTCATCAAACTCAACATCTTGGGCAATGAAGAAGGTTCCGCTGAGTGCATCACACATCCAATAGCCCTTAATGCTGTCCAGATAGCCCATAAAAATAGCCAACGTGAGTGAGGGCCAAATTTGATTTGAAGCTCACTTGAATCTGCACCCAGCATCATGAACCAAACATTCTGAAATGGAATAAATCTGGCTTCCTGCCATTTACCATTTCAAATGGTGTGATGCCAGGTGGTAAAGATGCAGACTCTGTTCAATTCCATAAATAGGCAGCAGTGAGAATAGCTTCCCTCCAAAGATTGGATGGTAACCTCTTGGCTTCGAGCATTGCAAGTCTGCACCCTTGCAGGGTGTGAATTGCTTGTTCAGCCTTTCCATTCTGCTGATGAGCATACAGTGAGGATAGGTGTCACTTGATCCCCACATCTTGTAGTGCTGTGGTGAACACAGCACTAATGAACTCCCCTCCATTATCCAAACAAAAAACCTTCACTTGGCACTCTGTGTGATTTTCCCAGAGTGCTTTAACAATGTGCCATGCATCCAATGCCTGATCTTTAGAGGTGAGTAGTTGGATGTTGACAAGATGAGTGTGATCATCAAGGAAGACTATGAAATATAATTTTCCGTAAGGTGTTTGAACTGGAAAAGGGCCACAGAGATCACTGGATGAGGTTGAGCATGTGAGAGGCATGAGGAGTGGATGAGGAGGAGTAAGGCTTGCAAGGGTGTTTGGAGACTATGCAAGCTTTGCATCATCCTAGCAGTTTGGTTGTTTCAATGGTTACTCCAGTAGTGACAAGAGGTAGGCATTTGACAGACTCGCTACCTGGGTGACCCATTCATGCATGCCATGTGTCCCACAAGATGAATGCCTTGGTAAATGCAACAATTTCTTTGCTAGCGATCGCAGTGATCTCTTTAATGAGCAATGACCCGGAGTTGAGTTCATTGGGATGGACACTCAAGTAGCAAAGGTTGCCAGATAGTGGTATACTCCCTATTACCTTGCCATGATATGAGAGTTGACAATGAGGTTCAGTGTAAGAGTTTGAACCCTTGAAGTCACAATCCCATCCTTTCTGCAGCATTCATCTGACAGACAACAAATTGAGCAGCCCCCCAGGAGCATGTAAGCAATCCTTTAGAGTGATGCAGTGATGAGTTCCCCCAAGTTCAACCTCCACAATGCATGTTCCACATCCAGTGATAAGTAGCTTGCCGTGGTTTGCAGTTTTTACTGGAGGGTGGTCTTCCTGTATGAAGTCTAGGAAATATCCTCTGTCTTTGATAAGATGAGAGGTAGTGCCTGAGTCCAGTATTGTTGCAAAACTGTGAGGTCCTGAGAGACATACAAGTTCATCATATCCATCAATCTCTATGATAGTGGCGCACAAAAGGTCACATCTGTGGTCTGTTGACGATGAGGATATGAATGATGAAGTTGATGTCAGTGTCATTGGGGGAATGACTGCAGCTGTGGTTTCACTCTTCTCCTTTATCTTGGTACAAATCCAAGCTGGGGCTTTATCTTCCATCCTGCCACCCAGCCAGTAACAAAAAGGCCATGAATGGGTGTCGGCCCTGGGTTTGTCCACACATATGTAGTATGTTCGTACATTTGATCCCTTTGGGATTGTTTTTGTGAATGCGGATCCCAGTGGTTGGGTTGACTTTTCCTCCGCTCCTTCCTCTGCTAATGACTACATTAGCATATTCAGAGCCTGGGGTGGCTAGTTTACACTGTCCCATGATTGCATTGGCCTTCTCCATAAGTGATTTGGATGCATCTTCAAAGGTATATGCAGTGGTAATAGACAGAGTGGAGGAAGAGGATGTCAATGTGGAGGTGGATGATGTGGATAGCCTGCTCAATGTAAGCTCTCAGAAAATCTCCCATTCTACTCCATTCAGAAGTCCTTGCAATAAATTGAACACGGACTCCTCTGTGGTGTACATGACTCCCATTTGTATGAATCTGTGATGTGCACCTTCAAATCCACCAATGTAGTGAGTCGCATCTTCCGTGTCCTTAAGTTTTTTGGAGCAAATATGCGTGCATAATTCATACTGAGAGAGAAGGTCATTGCGGGAATAGTGTTAGGAGAGCAAGTTCCATTGTTGACGTGCAGTTTGTGAATTGTTTAAGAGATTGGTGATGACTGGGGATATCTTTCGATCTATTAGGGCCTTGGCTTGCATGTCCTTGGCCAACCAGTCGAGAATTTTCTCCTTTTCTGCATCAGTGATGGTTTTGGGGTCTGTTGGGGTTGGGATGGATGAGGCAAAGTTGATGAAGTTACTGGGATCTGTCCCATTACTACAGTGGGACCAAAGGCATTCACCTTGAAGCACGAGTGTCATTTTCCTGCACCATTGGGTGATGTTTTCTGTGCCCATTAACTCACATATGTATGTATATGCTCGTATTTTCCCACTTTCCCATTTTCCAATTGATTCATAAAGTGATCTGGGATGATCATGATCGATCAAGAGCTGTTTCAGTCTTGGATTCGTGATGACACTTAAATGAGCTGATTGAGTCTGGTCTTGTATGATCTGAGCTCTACCCTGCTAGAGCTTAGGGCTCATAACCTGATCGAGCTAGCCCAATGTTAGCTCAGCAGTTGTCTGGTAAGAGAACACTGAGGGAAAGAAAGAAATGCAAGATGAGGAAAAGTACACATGATAATGTAATGCTGTGCACATGTGAGGACGAGGTGTGAGATGACACAGACAAAGTGGAAAGTGGAAATGCAAGTGACAAATAACAATAAGAATCATCTAACATGTTACTGCTTGTCCAATGTGCAGGAGCAACCTTACAGAAACAGGGAATGAGATGAATGCTATGACAGAAATCCGAGACTGGGATGATGCTGCATAAATGCTTGCCATTTCAGAGCACATGCGACACTTTGTACATGCCATGGTTTGGATTTGGGGTGGTGAAACCTGTGAACCACTTGACATATGCCATGTGGGAAGGAAAGGGAGTTCTGGGAGAAAACAAAGACGGTCATGCATGATTGGTGATCATGAATATCACACGTACTTGTGTGATGTGATATCCTTAACAACCCCAGATCAGTTCTTGAGTTTGACGTTAAATACCAGTAGCACACTCACCTCCCACTCCTACATTCCCCCCTTCACCCACTTTCACAAGTGCTGTGTCATAGCATCCAGGCATGATCTTACCTCATATATCACACCAATCAGGGTGACAATGGATGGCATCAACAGTTATGTCTTTTACTTCATGACCTAGGCCATCAATTGAGTGGAATTTAATCTTGTGAAAGACAGAGACTGCGTAGAATGGCAGGACAACACAGCATGCTGCATGCTCAAGCTGCATACCAGTAATCCTGGGCTGCTGCAAGTTTGCTACAAAGTGACAGAGCACATTGACGAAAAAGCATGCATGGTAGGTAGTCTCAACATGTTCGAACAGAACCCGATTGATGGAAGGGTGGTTTGTTGTCTTCATAACTTGGGCATAGCACATATCGGGCGGGACATGCACATTGACAGCAGTATCTCCCTCTTGTCACCATGTGATAAAACTCCAATGCCAAAGGACCTTCTCGTGATGCTCGAGCCACTTCATCATCTGGTAATATTCTTCCTTGTGATTGGTCATACGGTAAGCATCCTTGGCAAGGTTGATATGGAGCTACTCTGTGTACTCCATTGTGTAGTTGTTGTTCATACCAAATAATTGGACCATTTCAATGTGGTGATGGAGTGAATGGAGTTTCAGGAGATTAAAGTTTGTGTGGGTGCTGAGATCTACAAAAATGGATTTGTTCGAGTGAAAACAACTCAATGCATCATGAAGCAGGGAAAGTGTGTCTGATGTATGGCAGGGGTATTGTGCCAAGTAAATGAAGTCGAGTATTGCCCATGTAGCATGAAGGAGTCACACTGCATTGAAACCACCAGCTAGAGGGATGTCAATGATGATCCTGAGCAGAAATCAACAGATTTGATCATGCTTGGTTCCACTCACTCGTGATAATGAAGTTATTCCCTTCATGAAAAGATGTATATTGTGGTTGGAAGGAAGGCAACAGCAGCATGCATCAATCTCAGCCTTGCTGCAACAGCCCTGGATCCAGGTGAGAAGATGCTTCAAGATCCCTTGGTATAGTTGATGGAGACCATTGGGGGTTATGGAAAGGAAGATGTTGAGATGTGCATGAGGCTCCCCGAACGGCTTGTAAATGGACTTGATACCGAGATCTCAGCATGCATGATTGAAAGCAACATAGCCTTTGTCAATCAATGGCAAACCATTCAGCACTGCCATTAAATCCCATAATGCCACAGGTGTATCTGCACTTCCAAGCTCATCATGCTCAATATCACACTTTGGGCATTGTCCTGTCTTGATACCAGTGAGGAGCACCTGTTTGGGGTAATCCCCTGAGTAACAGGCAATGATTGGGTGACCATGGCGTACAACACCATCACCACTGGTCATCAGTACACCATCGTGGCTCACCTGTTCCAATGGCTCAAGCATGTGTCACAAACATGCATGAAGGCCCAAACAAGTTTGTGAGTGCACAGTGCCACACTGCTTTATTATTAACATGTTTGAGGCGAGTGACTGACAGATAGCTGAGAAGAATCCAGCCACCACAAGAAGGCTTCTGGTGGATATCTTTGGGTATGTTGCCTATGGTCATGTAGACAAGATAGCAGGACTTGTTGCAGAACAGTGTGACTTGTGTCTTGTCAGATGATAAGATGACAGGGATGACCATAGCACCAGTTTTTTTGTGCTTGAGCTGTTTTTACAATGGGCACTCGTGAGTTCATGGATAGACGAGATCATGATGGAACTTTACCTGAATGTTCCACCACCACTGTTCTGTATGCATATCATAGTACATTCATTGTGACCATTCTTTGTCCATGTAGTGCCACTCGGGCACAAAAATCAAATGGCGTGCAAACTCAGGATCACCATAGAGCACACATATGCACTCCATGATGTCCCGATAGAATATATCAAATGCTTCCCCTGTGAGCACAATTTCTTTGTGAATGAAAGTGGGGCATCTACCTGGCAGTTTATCGATGATACTGTTTAATTCAGACTGTTCTTATATGATAGCCCAAGTGCATCAGATACCTGTCGAGTAAGTAGCATTAGAATGTGTCATGATAACTAATACAATGACTTACCCCTTGGATATGAAGCAGTTCAGTGAACACCATGCACCCAGGCCATGAAGTTGTGTCCAGCATGCCACTTCATAGTCCATATGTGAGTGGAATGGAGCATAAATGTTCTCCTCCACTGAAGGTCCGAGCACTGTTTGGTAATCCAAGTAGGCAAGGGTTGTCTGCATGAGAGGATGACCAGCACAGCTGTTTGGAAATTGAGTGATGATTGGGTCTTGAGAGTGCATGAGGGGGATGGCTGCCTCCTGAGCATCTGGTCCTTTGTCCTGTACCTCAGTATCTTAAATGGCTCAATTGTTGCCACCTATTGGGGGTTCCTGTGATGGTTCCCAACTCTCCTCCATTTCAGCATTTTTGGCTTCAACATCTCCTTCCTCCTCATCTTCAGAGGTATCAAGCTCATGATCAACATGCCAGACAATCATGGGTGCATTCACAGTGGTCCAAGTCATCTGTACATATAAGGTTAGTTGAAAATCCCTAATTTCTTTTTGTTGGGAACTTACCATGTGAGCCATCGGAACAGGCAGAGCCTGTTGAATGTTGAAAGAGATGGCCAGAGGGGGGTGGTGAATCATAACGGGGGAAGGGAGGGTGAGCATGGGCCTGAAATGCGATGCCATTTGACATATGAACATCAGGGTTTTCACTTGACTCACCATCTACCTCCTCATGTGGATTGGACGCTCGTTGGTGGATGGCCACACACACATGGGGGATTGGATGTAAGAGCAAGATGGCAGGAGTACCCTGCGAAAGAAAAGAGCACATTACAAGCTGCACAGAGGATCATGGAGAGAGCATGAGGAGGGAATTGGTGACTTACCTGGGTAATTTATTGCTGCCAATGATTGATAGCTGAAAACAATTTTTGGGACTGTCAATAATTTGTCCCCCTGGATCATGCTGGGTGATAGCTTGTAGTGTTAATAAAAGCACTGTTAATCCAGAATTTCTTACCATCCCAAAAGTTTTCCTCACCTGTGTACTAACACAATACCATCAGACAATGGCCAGTGAGTCAGACAACTTGAACACTTACAGAGGAAATGATCCCACAAAACTAGCTGTCCAGAAAAGGGAGGCCAAGAGGCTGGGCTTGGCGGGCCCTCACACTGGTGGGACTGTGGAGCCTGAGGGCATAACACTGAGTACTGCAGTCAGTAGCAATGAGGTTAGTAATGAGCCAAGTTCAAGTTAGTCCAATTTGATATATACCATGGTGAAGGATGTCATGCTCACCATACATTTTGCAACACAGAACCCACTCGGAAGGCCAAGGAGGCTGCCAAAGCAAACAAAGGTATTAGCCAGGATTGTCTCATAGGAAAAACAACTCACTGCAAACAAAACAGCAGTGTGGCAGGTCGACCTCAGGCACAAATGTGGATCCACTGTAACCAAGGACAATGATCTAGAAATGCAGTGACCTAAGCCAAAGGAGGTGCAAACAGGCAAAAAAATGGTCAGTAAAAGTCCAAGTCTACTGGCAGCAGTCAGCACTGAGCACTGAATGCTGTGTACTCACTTTCATCTGTTAGAGTCCAAGGCTGGAGAGGTCCAGGATGTGGGGGATAGTGGTGAAAGAGACCTGGGTGTGGGAGAGAAGATTGATAAGTCCTGCACCTTGAGGAGTGCCAAAAATGGTAAGTGAATGCTGGCAAGATCACATCATTTATGACCTGACTTTCAACCTTCACCTTTGGCACACTCACACCTTTTCCACTGGCATGCATGATGCTGCTACTTTCCCAGCCACCTCAATGAACACGAAACACAGTCAGGGACCTATTTCCGACATCAGTACTCATCACACCAAAGGCAAGAAGAGCATCAGCAATAAGAGAATGGCCAACCCAGTGTCCCTTGGAGTACACAAGATGGAAGACTCTGATGTGAGTGGAAGTGTCGAGGGCAAAGACAACTTCGACAATGGTGGCAGTCATTCTGACTTGTCAGAGGGCGCTATGTCTTTGATCATTGTTTATGTGATGCAGATTGCAGAGAGAGAAGACTAGAAGAGATGTGGGCGAAGGCGTGAAGTGCCTCCTGGCTGCAATCAATGAGAACCTGGGGGCCCAAGAGTCAGCTGCATTCCCCAAATGCTAGGATGGCCCAACACGACAAGATGGCACTTGGATCCCAGTAGGAGAGCTATACTCACAAGACTACAACTAGTGCACTGGTGGCATGGCCAATCTGGTAAATTCCAAGACCATCTCAGGTGGGATGGACTGCATATACAGGGCTAGAATCTGGTTGTGTTTTTGGAGGTAGAGTTGAAAAGCATTGCTCACCCAACGGCCTTTTACTTTCATGACATCAAAGGGGACTCCCCAAAGAAGATGTTCGAGAGTTGCGCTGATACAAATGCCATGTCCAAGTAGGCAGTCAAGTCCAGCTGCTTGGGCAAACTTATTGAGATGTATGATAAAAGGTTTGTTGTGTTAGTGGGTGGTAGCCTTTCATCATTTTGTAAGCAAACAGAGGGCTGTTGATGGGGGGACTGTTAATCTCAATGTGCTTGTCAAAGGCTCTTGAAGGGTCTGTGAGTCCATCTTGTTTCATCCAGTGTACCTCCTCGCCCACTGGGCTGGACTTTGTGCATTGGAGAGCAAACACTTTGGTGTGTAAGCCATTGTGGTCAACATCATCACACACGTCTCCAACAGCGATGTGTTCTGCAGGGTCGAAGATGTCAAGCCTCGGGAGTGTGAACTCACCTACACATGCCATTGTGTAGAAGGTGGTGGTGAGACAGGCAAAAAAAGCAGTGTCAAAAGGGCTGGCCTGGTCGATCTTGTCCTTGATGAAGGACATCATTTGGATAGTCACGGGTTTGCGCTTGTCTTGCTTGACAGCGAGTGGAGTGAGTTTGGCAGCATCTTTCAGCATGGTAGCTATTTGATCCTCATGAAGCACCCATGGCAGTCTGTAGATGGTGTGCCAGGCTCATACACCATAGACATAGTTGTATATAGCCTTGCCTGATAGTGAACCCACAAGCATGGAAACGAAAGAAGAGACCAACACTGTGTTAGCTGGGGTGCAGTCTTTTTTCAGGATTCCCCTACTGTCACAAAAACATGATATACAAGTAATCCTGTCCCATAAGTAGCACAGGTGCTTTCTGCCCAGCCCTGCAGAGTGATTGCTGGGAGGCCGAGGAGGGTGAGTGATTCAGGGTGTGGAAGCCACTTTTCGAGTCGGTCTTTGGCTGCGCAGTGTGAGTACAAATGGAAGGTGAGGATGTCAAGTTCATTAGGTATAGGAGCACAATTTCAGTATGATGTGTGGCACCTGTTCTTGTACCATTGTGGGAAAAAGGGTTGAGGGAATGAGCAGTCCAAGGTCTGGGGGTGGACAGAATGTGTAGGCACATGAAATTGATGCTAGACGCTGAGCACATCGCACCTGGGGTCATTGAAATCAAGGACGTGACCACTGATCTCCTCAGGTATGGCAACCCATGGGAGTAGAAGCATGGTGGGGGGATATTTGCCACATGATGGTCTGTCGGCTGGGTTGTAAGCACTGGCAATGTACTTTGAAAACACCCAATGCAGAGGGGATGCCAGAATGTTGTGAATCCTCCTGAATGTGGCATTGGTGGGGGTGTTTTGACTCCAACCTTTCCTCCAGCTGTCAATGACTCCCTGGTTGTCGCAATAAACTGTGAGTGGCATGCTGGATTGGTCTAATGTGAGCAATGTGCAAACTAGTAGTTTGAATGCGACACTTTCTGCCCACCTGATATCTCATTTGTTTTGTTTCCAGTGCTTGTGAAGCCTCCACATGTGCCACCTGTTACCAATGATGATTGCCAGGCCATAACTGGTGCCAGCATCTGAGAAGGCTCAGTGATCAATTGTGAGTGGATGGTGTGGGATAGGGATGGGGGGTCTGGAGCTCAGCACGTTGTAGAGACTCGTACGTCTCTGTGCTTATATTCCACCCCTTTTACCTTTCACCCGACTGCCTTACTGTTATCCCTTCGCTCTGAACTCCTTTCTAGTGCTCTGAACTCCTTTTTCGTTGCTAAGACCGGTCTCAGTTTATACCGGACCATGCTGAGTGCGTCTGGACTACTCAGTTTACATTGTTAAGTACGTTACCGCTTCATGTTCTATCGGTACCATCAGCCTCCAATCAGTCTTTCTGGTGCCAAAAGCATCCAGTTAGAGACATCAGTCTCGGGCCTGGTACCTGACCCCTTTTACTCATTTCCTTTGGACTTGAGAGCTATCTTGAGTTTGACAGTCTCGGGTATACCCGGACTATAAAGCCTTGTACTTAGGTATTGAAACACACTTTTGGTTGGATTCACGAACTGTTCAAACCACTTGTCCCTCGTACCGTTCACCGCCTACCGCACTGTTCACCATCACCATCACTGTATTCCACTCTTGTCCCCTTTGTCTTGTGCCCCTCAGACTTCCGGTCTTGTGCTCTGGTCGCTCCCCGGACTATCCTCTGCACTTTATCCTTCAGCTTTGGACTTCCTTCCGACTCCTCCCTTACCTTGAGTCCCTTTAGGGGCAAAATATCTCACCTCCCCTCTTCCCTTTGATGGCCCAGGGCTAGTGTGTCTTACACCCTTAGTCCTCCCAGCCGTTCTATCATCTTTACAACTGGAGCCCAACGCGAGGGACTCATCCAAGGGTTCCAGGAGAAGTCTTCAGCCGACCGCACAATGCCAAGAATTAGAAAATCTTCTTCAGCAGTTCCAAACCTTACAGATCGGCCCCGACGACTCATCTCTCTTTCAGCCGGTCGCTTCTATTGATGCCTGTCACAACCAGTCTGATCTTCCTGAGGTATCTGGGTTGGACCTCAGTCCATTGCCAGATGATGACTTTGACCTGTCAGCTGTCAATCAATCCGATTGGCTTAGCACACTGCCCTTCCAGAGTCTTTCCCCCAAATTAGCTGACATCCTGACAGCAGCATCTAAAGAGATGCCAGAGACTGAAACCACCAGTGACACCCCCTTTCAAGAAAATTTAGCTGACGAAACAAATCTAAGAGACTTCGTGCCCAGAGCATATATCCACTCAACTCCACAATGACGGAATGGGGAGTCACACCTCACCTCCCATTTTTCTTCTCCTCTCTCTCCTCTCACTCCAAGTCCAGAGTCTTCGTCATCTTCATCCTCACCATCACCCTCATCATCAGATTCTACTTCCCCATCACTCTCCTACCTTCTTGACCCCTCCGGTCTATCATTTCAGACTAACTTGGGCTCACAAGAAAACCCTTCAGCCCTAGCTCAACCGCCATCGGCTGCTGCCCTTCATCTTGGACCAACGTCCACACCATCTAATATTATTGTTCCTCCAATTATTCCTCCTCTTGCACAACCTACTAACACTCAGAATCTTCCTGTCCAAAATCGTCCTATGGCTAACCCTGCCCCTTAGATGCTGCTCCGTGGTACCCAGAATGCTCCGAAGTTTGATGGAAAGACCCTGGCCTTATTGCCACGCTTCCTTGAGGATGTCGACATACTCGGCACAGCGGCCGGTATCACGGACTTAGAGAAGATCCATGCTGCTATCAGGTATGCTGACCTCGAAGAAGTGGAAGGTTGGAAGCTTCTAGATGAGGTCGCTGCTAACCCACCGGACTGGGCGAACTTTGCTCGGGCAGTCAAGAAGTTGTACCCTGGTTGCGAAGGCGCCAACCGATACTGTCGGGCTGATATCCAATATTTGGTCCAGGAGTTTTGGGCCAAACCGATGCGCACCTTAGAAGACCTCGGTGAATATCAGCACAAGTTTCTGAAGATTGCCTGTATCCTCATCAACAGCCAAAAACTCTCGGACTTAGACTGAGACGCATTGTTCCTATCCGGTCTGCCAGCCGACCTTGAGACTCAAGTCCACCAACGCCTGCTCATCACCAAATCCACTCATCATCCTTCCGACCCTTATCCTACATATCGCCGACATCATTGAGGCTACTCAATTCCTCCTTACCGGTTCTGCCCTTTGCCCTCTTCTAGCTGCACCAGCGGCCGGCACGCCTACCGCCCAGCCATACTACCCGGCATGGGCAGCACCAGTTCCCACCCCGGTTGCTCCGCGAACCGCTACACCTACCGCTGCTGCGGCCGTCAAGCAAGAGCAGATTAACCTCCAACGTACCGCCCGTCGGGACTGTGCATTCTGCACTGATCCCTCCCATTTTATGGGGAGTTTCCCCCTCGTAGAAGGCTATATCCAGGCTGGGAAGGCCAGCTGAGGTACCAACAGT
>JBBPQL010000820.1:0-16599 GCA_038092515.1 Boletus subparvulus | reverse complement strand
AGTAATCATCAATTACTGTCTAATGCCTATGTTACATATCATATAATGATTGATAAATATAGGGTCAAATAAGTGTCCCAATGACATGTCATTTTGAAATGACTGCCATTTCACCAGATCTTATCCATATCTCTTAACCCTTGCACCCATAGCAAGCCAGGGGTAGGTACTCCATTTGATGTACTCATATGTTAGGGCCCAGATTAGATGCGGTTAGGGGTTATTGACTTTAGTGAAAAACATGCAAACATTGGGACACTTTTTTGAGCCACTGCATATGTCGAATATTGTTTCGGTCAGCGAGGACTTCGAGAGCCTGAACAAAGGCTGGGCCATTGTCAGTGACAATCTCTGTCAAAGCACCCCAATGACAGAGAATATCTTCAAAAATAAAGGAAGCGAGGGCGGAGGCGTTCTCGGAATGCAACATCTGCCACTTGGGGTAAGCGGTCAATGCACAGCGAGCTTGAACAATATACCAATAACCAGCACGGTAGGAGGAATATGTAATCGACGAGTCTGGCAAATTTGGCACTCGTGACAGGTTTGGACAAACCACTTGACATCTTTGACCAGCATCGGCCACCAGAAGCGGAGTAGAAGCCAGGTCCAGACTGTAAAGACACCTTTGTGCCCGAGGTCATCGTGAGCCTCCTTGATTAGTCCGAAATGCCAGTGTTCGGGTACTACCAACTGGTGGCGACCGTGCAGTTCTCGGCGCCATAGGCTGCCATGGAGGAGAAAGAATTCGTCACTGAATTGACAAACGAGTGAAACTCTGTGTCAGAAAGGTCAGCCAGTCAAGCACGAGTCTCAAGAAAGCCTCGGATCAAGTGAATCCGGGCACTAGTGATGGCCTTGGTAGACCAAGACGTATAGTGGGAGAGTCCAGCTCGGCGACGGGCTCGGAAGCGGAGGAGTGAAGGACAAAAGAATATGACTGAGCAAAGATCAGTGGAGGAATGGGTAAAAGGAGGAAGCAACCTGGCGCCAAAGGGACGGAGGGCAGTAGGCAAGGGAAATGCAACCCCAAATGTGTGGAGCATGGTGTGGTAGAAGAAGGCAATAACCGATCATTGAGTAAGGTAACACAAAAGGAGTAAGAATTGTCCAACCAATCCTCGAAATCATCCGTATCTGGAGGATCGTCATCCGAGGGTGGCCGACGTGACAGTCCATCAGGACCGGTGTGTCGGTCTGCAGAAATGTGATGAAGTTCGAAATGAAATAATAGTATACCAGCGATCCACTGATTGATGGTTGTGTTCGGCTGCAGATCAGGGTTGTTAATCATGCCTTTGACGTATTTGGCATCCATTTCTACAACAAGGTTAGTGACTCCAAAGATAAATACCCGGACTGCTCGGAGAGAGTGGAACAGTCCATACAGCTCGAGCTTAGCCTGGGAATACTGGCTTTCTATGCTCGTGAGGCTGATAGAGCCAAAGCGGTTCGGATAGCGCTTGCCATCCTCCCCTTCCTATGACAGAATGAAGCCAACTGCGATGACCGAGCTGTCTACAGCGAGCACAACCTCTCGGCCGGACTTGTAGTCCAAGTGCCGGAGCGCCAGGGACTGAATGATTTCGTCCTTCAGATGAATCATTGCGGCGCGCTGGGCCTCACCCCACTCGAAGGGGATACCCTTTCGCGTCAGTCCAACTAGCGGTCTAGCGATTGCAGCGAAATTTCAAATAAAAATCCAAAGCACGCCGCAGGTCCCTAAGAACCCGTGAACTTGCGTAAGATTCTCACATTCCGGCCAATCCCTAATCTTTTGGATTTTAGCCTCATGCGGAACCCAACCTTTGGAGGTGCACTTGTGACCGACAATGGTGGCGTCCGGAGCAGCAAGGATGAATTTCTTAGCCGAAACGGTTGCGTTAACGTTTTGGAGGCATTAGAGGATTCTGTGGACGACGGTGAGATGTTTCCAGATAAATAATCTGATGCCTGGGTTCTCCGGTATTGTCTCGTACGAGCCGTCCAGTCTTTGGTACCGGGACGTCTCAGACTTCACCAGCAGGTCATTGATGAACGACATGGTATGGTGTGGTATCTCGTCCTGGAGAATGAATGCCATGTCGGCCTGGTAAATCTGGACAGCATTAGTATGTCCCATTGGTAGAGTAGTAAGACGATGCGGTCCAAGTGGACTATTAAACATAGTCATATCTCAAGAGTCCACGTGTAACGGACATTGGTCATATCTGGCGAATAAGTCCATCATGCCGTAGACCGCATACCCGCTGAATGATTCGGCTAGGTGCTCTATGAAGGGAGGGACCGAAGAATCCCGAATGGTGACAGCGTTGAGGGGCTGAAGGTCGTGCACAAGCCGAAGTGTCTTACCATCCTGTTTGAGCATGCAGAACCAGTGTGACCGGTAAGCTGCGACGGACGGTTCATACACACCAGAGGTGATACGGTCTTTGATAATCTGTATGGCTTGATCCCAGGATGAAGGTGGGATGGGAATGTTTCAGAGTATCCATGGTGTATGGGGGACGGTAGGTATCTTGACCAGTGGAAAGTACTGATTGTCTAATTGGCCACGCTCGGTAGCGGTCCATGCGAAAGTGGTCTCATGATTGAGAACCATCCACTGGACTAGCTTGACCTCTTCGGGCCACAGCCATTGGGCCAGGTTGAGGTCAAGCGCATCGGCACGTTCCTGTGTGAATCTTTGTCCAGGGACGAAGTCTGGGGGGTTAGTCAAAGGGTATAAGACCAGCCAGAGGATCGTCAGGTAACCGGCAGAGCACACAGTACTCCTCCTCGAGAGGAGCCAGTACTGGCCGGACCTTTTTGGCTATGGGCTTGTAAGTGAGTGAGTGAGAAGTAAAATCAAGGGAATAGGTATTGAGAAGGGCAGAAACATGAGATGGAGAGAGAACCCATTGAGTAGAAGAGAGAAACAGATATGCCAAGGATGGTGCATAGTGAGATAAGTTTGGAGCTGAGAGCAGCCCCCAGTCTAACAATGCCAAAATGGAAAAGGAAGTGGACGAGGTGGGAGAATAGTTCAAATGGGGCTCTCCCTGACCTTTCGGTGGATCATTGATGTCTAAAAACTCATTTCAATGACAGACTGGTGGCTAGAACAGAATAGTCCGTGCCAGCAACATGGACATCCTTCGGTCCAAGCTCAAGTGGGTAACTTGTACGCCTTCCCTGAGTTGGGGTCACAAAGTGTGATTGTCTGAGAGCCATCTGGAAAGTCTTCAGTAGAAGTGCTGAGTAAACAATGGAAGGGTCATCCAAGCAATAAGTCAAAATTAGCTCTCAGAACTACCTGGACCTGTAAGCAAATCTCGCCAGCACCAAAGTCCAGGTGGAGATTTTCAACAACACCAAGGGTAGACTCAGTACTGGTGTTGGCGTTAGACATTGTCATTACATGGTCGGACCAAACCGGTAGACCGAGGTCTTCCCACACCCGCTTGGGCATAGCGACTATCTCAGAGCCCAAGTCAAGGACTCTGAGGATAGACCAACCAGTTCCAACAATCTTTGCTTCAAGAGACCGAAGCGGCACTGAGTGGTGCACCACAATTAGTCCATCGTCACTTCGGTGCACGCGATCACCAAAGGCTCAGTCTACCTCACTGGGGTCACGTCCGGCGAGCTCATTGACCTGTACAGTGTTAGTGGAGACAGGGATACACTTTGCCATAGATAAGTCCTTGAGCTGCTTGCAGACTTCGGGAGCCACTGCAATAAGCTCTCGAACTGGAATCGGTACGGTGGTTGCGAGAACTCGATCTCAGAGTTGCTTCGGAGCGGTCTCGTCTTCGAGAGGGAACGAATATCTAAATTGTCCTTGGGGGTTGAAGGAGGAGGTGTTAGTGGAATCATTTTGAAATGGATTAGAGGTAGATGGTGGCATTGAAGAGGGAGGTCTGTTTGCTACTGGAGCAGGGACTTTTGAAGGAGTTGCCGACTTAGACTGCATGGCCTCAATTGCTGGCAAGACGACTTCCTCGGCCACCGATGCAGCCCAAGGGCCTGGATGACCAGTCTTTCAAGCCGGCATCTCAATGCCATTGAATCAGACTCGCTTCCCTTTGTCCTTCCTATCGGCCTGGAAAGCGGCCCAAGCATTGGCGATGTACATCTGAATCCTGATCAACAGGAGCCATGAAGACTGAAGGTTCAATGTCTAAAATGGCATTGGTAGTGGAGTTGGTGACCGAGAATATGCCAGAAGTGACAACAGAGGAAGGGGGTGCTGGCGCCAAGGCAGGTAGCCAGTCTAAGCATTTGTGGAGGCAACGAGTGCCCTGAACATGCGGAATGCGTCGACTGTCCGGAAGGTACAGACGACCATCGGTACCTCAGCTGGCCTTCCCAGCCTGGATATAGCCTTCTACGAGGGGGCAACTCCCCATAAAATGGGAGGGATCGGTGCAGAATGCGCAGTCCCGACAGGCGGTACGTTGGAGGTTAATCTGCTCTTGCTTGATGACCGAAGCAGCGGTAGGTGTAGTGGTTCACGGAGCAACCGGGGTGGGAACCAGTGCTGCCCATGCCAGGTAGTATGGCTGGGCAGTAGGCGTGCCAGCAGCTGGTGCAGCTAGAAGAGGACGAAGGGCAGAACTGGTAAGGAGAAATTGAGTAGCCTCAACGATGTTGGCGATTGGATATGGGTCGGAAGGATGATGAGTGGATTTGGTGATGAGCAGGCGTTGGCAGACTTGAGTCTCAAGGTCGGCTGGCAGACTGGATAGGAACAATGCATCTCAGTCTAAGTCCAAGAGTTTTTGGCCATTGATGAGGATCCGGGCGATCTTCAGAAACTTGCGCTGATATTCACCGAGGTCTTCTAAGGTGCACATTGGTTTGGCCCAAAACTCCTGGACCAAATATTGGATATCGGCCCGACAGTATTGGTTGGCGCCTTCGCAACTGGGGTACAACTTCTTGACTGCCCGAGCGAACTTCGCCCAGTCCAGTGGGTTAGCAGTAACCTCATCTAGAAGCTCCCAACCTTCTGCCTCTTCAAGGTCAGCATACCTGATAGCGGCATGGATCTTCTCTAAGTCCGTGATACCGGCTGCTGTGCCGAGTATGTCGACATCCTCGAGGAAGCGTGGCAATAAGGGCGGGGTCTTTCCATCAAACTTCGGAGCATTTTGGGTACCACAGAGCAGCATCTGAGGGGCTGGGTTAGCCATAGGACAATTTTGGACAGGAAGATTTTGAGTGTTAGTAGGTTGTGCAGGAGGAGGAAGAATAATATTAGATGGTGTGGACGTTGGTCCAAGATGGAGGGCAGCAGCCAATGGCTGTTGAACTAGGGCCGAAGGGTTTTCTTGCGAGCCCGAGTTGATCTGAAATGATAGACTGGAGGGGTCAAGAAGGTAGGAGAGCAATGGGGAAGTAGAATCAGATGGTGAGGGTGATGGTGATGGTGAGGACCAAGACGATGAAGACTCCAGACTTGGAGTGAGAGGAGAGAGAGGAGAAGAAAAATGGGAGGTGAGATGCGACTCCCCGTTCCGTTGTCATGGAGTCGAGTGGATATACACTCCAGGCACGAAGTCACTTAGATTTGTTTCGTCAGCTACATTTTCTTGAAAGGGGGTGTCACTGGTAGTTTCAGTCTCTGGCATCTCTTTAGACACCACTGTCGGGATGTCAGCTAATTTGGGGGAAAGACTCTGGAAGGGCGGTGTGCTAAGCCAATCGAATTGATTGACAGCTGACAGGTCAAAGTCGTCGTCTGACAATGGACTGAGGTCCAACCCGGATACCTTAGAAAGATCGGACCGGTTGTGACAGGCGTCAATAGAAGTGACCGGCCGAAAGAGAGGTGAGTCGTCAGGGCCAATCTGTAAGGTTCAGAACTGCTGAAGAAGATTTTCTAATTCTTGGTGTGTGGTCGGCCAAAGACTTCTCCTGGAACCCTTGGATGAGTCCCTCGCAGTGGGCTCCAGTTGTAAAAATGATAGAATGGCTGGGAGGACTAAGGGTGTAAGACACACTTGCCCTGGGCCGTCAAAGGGAAGAGGCAAGGCGAGATACTTCGCCCCTAAAGGGACTCAAGGTAAGGGGGGAGTCGAAAGAAAGTCCAAAGCCGAAGGCTAAAGTGCAGAGGATAGTCCAGGGAGCAACCAGAAGTCCGAGGTGCACAAGACAAAGGGAATGAGAGCAGGATATGGTGACAGTGACGGTGAACGGTACAGTAGACGGTGAACGGTACGAGGGACAAGTGGTTCAAACAGTTTGTGAATCCAACCAAAAGTGTGTTTCAATTCCTAAGTACAAGGCTTTATAGTCCAGGTATACCCGAGACTGTCAAACTCAAGATAGCTGTCAAGTCCAAAGGAAATGAGTAAAAGGGGTCAGGTACCGGGCCCGAGACCGATGTCTCTAACCGGATGCTTTCGGCACCAGAAAGACCGATCGAAGGCTGATGGTGCTGATAGAACATGAAGCGGTAACGTACTAACAATGTAAACCGAGTAGTTCAGACGCGCTCAGCATGGTCTGGTATAAACCGAGACCGGTCTTAGCAACTAAAAAAAAAAAGTTCAGAGTGAAGGGATAACAGTAAGGCAGTTGGGTGAAAGGTAAAAGGGGTGAAATATAAGCTCAGAGACGTACGAGTCTCTACACCGCAAGTTGCTTGAATGTGGCAAGATATCTATGAAAGCTGACAACTTTCCTGCTGTATTTTGGAGCAGTGACAACTATCCTGGAGATACCCATGATCCCGAGGACACATGCAATGGGCTCTTCCAAGGCTACATGCTCATCCGGGTATGTTTTCAGTTTCATGGTTGTCGTGACTTATGGTGACTGTGACTTTGGGTAGGTTGCACAGCATATCTTCCTAGGACCAACGTCCACTCTGAATATGGCATTAAAGAAGGGCACCAAGTCCTGTAATGTGTTCTTGCATGACATGACCATGGTGGAACCTGAACACATTGCTTACATTTGTGTTCAAGTAAGTTCACTGATGCCACTACAGCCAAATCTTTATTGGTTGTGTTTTCAGACATGTTTCGCAATCTCATCAATGTCATGTTGGAGCAAGAAGGATGGGGAGTTTAGTTCTTGTGAACTCTATCACTTGATTGTCTCTTTCATCCATAATGTGGTCGATGTTGACTGGAGAGATGATCTACTCAAGTGGTGGAACCTGTGAGTTGATTATTGTCCACTGTGACGCTTTGCTGAAAGGATTCCTTTTTATAGGCAGTTGTTTGGAAATGAGATGGGACGTGGAATCAAGGGTAACATGAAAAAGAACAGCGCATCCTTGTCCTCTTCTGAACCTGCAGAAATGAGCACGATCAATAGAATGCAGGCCCAGATGCAAGCTGATGTGGCAGTGAAAGCTGCTGCTGCTGCTGTTTCCAGTGCTGCCACCGCTCCTACTGGGTCCTCAACCAGGTTAGAGTCACCTGGTGCTTGTGCAGACACCTTTCGTGATGGGCAGCTTCTATCTCCTCCCACTGTATCGGACCAAGGCATTCACAATGTCACTCAACTTCTCTTGTGCAGTCTCCCCATCAGATTGAAGGCACCGCATCTGAAGATGACTTCCTTCCTGGTGGATCTCCACATCGTGAGAATTCTCTCTCTCCACATCACTGCCATGGAGAGTCTCCCAGTGGTCAATCTCCCCATACTCCATTGCAGGTCTTGCCACGTCATCTCATTCGCCGTCACCCTTCTATACCCTCCACCAACAACAAATCACCACCCTTGCCCCAGCATTGCACCCACGTCAATCCAGGGGAGGTGGCCAAGTCCATTTCAGTATTGGTGACGGTACCACTTCCGACGACCCAGAGCTTGCAGTGCCAAGCACCCTGATCCAAAGCAAGAAAGGTGGGGCCAGTTCAAAGTCCAAGGGCAAATGAATTGCACAGGACGAACCTGATGAAGAAGGGAATGGCCCCAACAGGAAGAGGAAACCAAAATCTCACCGTACTGGGAGGTAGATGCTATTAGGTACACGAGAAGACATTTTTGTGTGTCTTTTGGTCACTAGCAAAGGCTTCATTTTGTTGATGCCCAAGGTTCTCCCCATTCCTAGACTCCATTGCCATGGATTCAATCCCATGTTTTTCCTGCTCTTGTTTGTACTCATTTTCCACACTGCCAGCAGCATATTCACATGGTATGGACACTGGATAGATGCTAATGTTCATGTATAGTTGAAATTCTCATAATGCATATGCTAGTAATCTGTATCCATCCTAATGCATTAGTTTTTGGTGGGTTCCAAGTCGGGCACAGCCAAAATAAGGGATATTTTGCATAATGCATAATGCATAGGTGTCGACTGTAGAATATGCATTATGATGGAGCTCAAATAGGCAGGTGTATGGAAAGCCAGATGTCCATGGTTCAATTTTGCAAGATTGTATATAGAACCCATCTCTCCAACTACCTTCCTACCAGCACTGTTGGATCATTTTCCTACAGAATGGCCAGCTTGAGCACATTTGGAATTCATCCCATACTCTGCAAACTGTACTATCAGATTGTGCGACATGTCCATCTTGGTAACACATCTCCAGACAACCGGTTTCTTGCAGTTGGTGGAAAGAGTGGGAAAATCATGATTGGCTTGAAGTCTATCTTGCATCACTGTCAGGATTGTGTTCCTTTGGATTATGGTAGATCTGAATGATTTTTCTGTTCTGTTTGTCTTTCCGAACAGGATTCAATGCCATTATCTCGTCTACATCCCACTTTCCAGGAACCCAACATTTAGATTGACGATGTGGTGCTCCATTCATAGAAGCATGATCAGTACAAGAACACAGAAACATTATTGACTGCAGCATACAAATGTTCAGGCAATGTGCTTGTGTGAACATCTCGAGAAGGCTGTGTTAGAGTATGGCAAGGGTGAGAATTTAGCCTTGTCGGCAATGCTGCATGGTTTTGGTGCACACCAACAGGCAGAGTTTACCAGTTTGAGGCAGATGACTCTGTTTGAGCACGGTGTAGCTTGCCACAGTGCCAGCACTATCGTAGTCGATCATTTGCCTGTGTGGCAGGGTGTGACTCATCACGGGTCACACACTGTCACGCATTGTCGTCTTGCATATCCATGGTAATGCATTGGGATTTGCCAGGTCCCAACTCTATGCATTATGAGCATTTCAACTGTATCACTCGCCCCTCACTGTAACCAAATAGAATGCATTACATTGTTCTGGAATGTCAAGTATGCTCTGGGTGTCATGATTGAGTGAGTGGGTGATTTCATACGAAATAAGCTTGATATTCCAGACTTTATATGTCTCTATTGAATCATTGAAGTTTATCGGGATTGTCATATATTCCTGACCTTGGGTCGCACATAACTAACATCGGTTACAAGACTTATACGACCATACCTAACTACATAAGGTTATGTTTGAATTCTACAATTTTTGTGATGGAGGGGGGACCGGGGCATTCCTTGCCCTTGGCAGCGCCCAACACCGTCAGTAGCCACCGACTCTCGCATGAACCCACGAGTAAAAACAGGATGTCGTGCGTATCGAACAACGCCCAAGGTTGAGCTGCACATTGTATGTATGTACCTGTGTCATGCAAGCTTGTCCGCAATGGCGACGTGCCGACACACAAGGAATGTGCATAAAATCCGACACTCAGGCGACGTCAGATCAAAAAAGTTAGAACAACCCCCTCTCCACCATATACGCATTAAACTCTGCACAATCTGCCGCCGTCTCAATCGTCGCATTGAACACGTCCCAACTCGAAATCAACGTCGTAACACCCAGGATCTCCACCACCGCCGCCCAATCACGCACGCTCAACCCACAAAACCCGTTGCTAGCATAACACCCCGGGTGTGCAGCGAACCCCTCGTCTTCCAGCGCCTGACACGTTAGACTCGGGGGCGTGGCATCGATGGCATCCCCGACCAGCGCCAGTTGAAGGCAGTGCATGGTGTCGATCATCCATTGCTGTCCTTGAGCATCGAACAAGTCGCGGTCGTCTGAGAATTTCTGACAGAAGTGTTGGCCATCACCGATGGGGTATCCGCTAGGACCACAGTGGTATCTGGACTCGAGGCAGTTGGCATAGAATGCACACTGGTCCATGGGCGGGTTTGAACATGTGGGGTCGGTCGAAGGCGGACCGGGCTCTTGGGCCAGCACACGAAGAGCGGATAGACCCAACATCACAGAGACGCTGCGAAAGTCAGCTTGACGCGTCGGGAGGATGTCGGTTAGGTAGACGACTTACGGCCCCCTCACAAACATCTTGCAGGATTTATCCACCGAGTTGGAAGCTTGAACACAGTACGGAGCATAACTAAGAGCGTTCGGGGTCCTGCCCTTCCGTCGGAGGAGGGTTTTGCAGGGCAAACGGGACCGCGCGAACCTTTATCTAGTTTTGTCGATTCGATCCCCGACTTTCTGATTGTAGTGTGTTGCTATGGAAAGCCGGACGTTCGCGCTCCATTTGACTTGGTGCTTCTGCCCGACAGCTTACTAATTTACTCATTTTGGAAAACGTCGGTGAACGGACACCAAACACCCCTCCGCCCGATCGCATCCCGCGCAATGCTACACAAGAAACTGCACAACGAAGTTGACCAATCGGGCTATGTACAATAGCACTAGAGTATCAGTAAATGTTCGTTAGAAGACTACTGTATGGAGCCTGCACCAATGGCGGCTATCCAGTGAATGGTGCCATCCCAAACCACTGGCAATACTTGTTGCAGACGTGCTGCTCCTCAAAAAGCTTCACCCCAATCTCCACATTCCCCTCGCCGAACAAATTCATTCCCGCACTGACATCACTGCAATGCAAAATGGATGAGGGTTAGATGAAAGAGAGTGAAGAATCCTCGCACTTACGGGTGGGTGAGAATTTGTGGATCTGTCAGTAGTGTCGTGCTCCCTGGAAATATGTTAGTTAGCTACTCGCGCCGTAACATTAAAAGTTCGCTTACCTTGATAGTCAGATATGTACACAAGTCCTCCCGTTTTTGTGTACTGCACGTGTTGCGTAAACGACAAGAATTGAGCGATCTCGTTGGCCACTGGAGTCGTCAGTTGACACGGAGCGGCGCTGCCGTTGTGGATATACTTGAAAAAAGAACCATCAATGACTTCTTCGGCAAGATAAACCATTCCAACGGTGCGCCCTTTGGCTTGGCCCATGGTTTTCGCGGTGTTTGGACGATCCGCATAAACTAGTAACAAACCGGCCTCTACAAATCTCAGACGAGGGATGTTGAATGGCGGAGACCCCTTCACTTGTGCCATGTGTGTGTCGACATAGTCGTAGACCATGGTGAGAAGAGGGATGGCCCAGTATAGGACATTTGCTTCGCGGTAGAGACGTGCCGTTTCATCTCCTACATTGACCCGATAGAATGGCGGCTTAGTTGATGGGCCGGCCAGGTTGAGAAATGGCCGCTTTGCTGCTATGCGCTGGTTTGGCATGCTACCAAGGCGGCCAGAAGGTCGGAGTGGAGAGAGCGTCAACTGGAATGCCTGCGCAGTCTTGAATGCTCCCACGCCCAAAATGGCTGCTGGCGAGTTGTCCACCCTGAGATGGCCATTGAACAGCTCAGCTGTTTCGATATCAAATGCTACTGTGACCTTTGGTGATTGTGTCTCTTCGGCCTCATCACTGGACTCATTTCCCAAATGACTATCAGGGAGAAGTGGGCCAATCAGCTCGTCGAGCTTACGCGCTGGTATCGGATAGAATTCGACTTGTTCAATCCGATGTCGTAGCGCTAGAAATATTGTGAGCTCATATGCTCGACTCAGATCAGGTTACGAGAACTGACCATTTTTGACATCAAGGTCAGCTCCGCCTCCAGACTGCAAGGCTTGCTTTAGCTGGTCGCGGTTGGGTGATGTGAATACAGCAGACGCTGGGGTGGATTTCTTTGAAGGGGGAGATTGAGCAGAGAAACTTGATGTACTGCTATCTCGGCGGTGGTGTCGTCGCTTGGAGGTAGCAAGTGAGGATGCAGTGTTGTCGGTAGCTGCCGAACTCGTCACTGGGAAAAGCTTCGTCGCCATGGAAGCAGAGGGTGAATTCGCAGCCTGAAAGCCACATGTAAGTCATAATAACAGCAACGAGGTGGGAATTGAGTCTTACCTCGGTTGTTGTGAACTCTGCCATTGGGGACGACACTGACGAAGTTGTAGTGCTCTGAGCTGACTCAGATAGTATGATGGTGCGGACACCAGAACGATGGGAGTTCCGAGTTTTTCGAGCAACTGGAGCCGCCAGGGCTGTAGCAGCGGACTCGGATACTGATGGTGCAGGACCATTGGTGAGCCTATCACGAAACTCTTCAAACTCTGCCCATTGGCGCTCGGGCACGACAACAAAGAGGGTAAACTGTTTGCCAGAAACAAAGGTCATTGTCTTCGACTTCTTGCCAGTACCTTCGCGGAGGCAATTATCATAGAAATATGCCTTACGATTGGTGTAGGTCAGAAGATTGACCCACTCCTTGTCACGCACGACAAACTCGGAGTCTCGCCAAGAAAAGTCAGGGCAAAACGCTTGGATTCGTGGGATCAAATTCGCGAGTGCTACTTCCGCGAGGTCTTGAGCGGTGCTGTGTGCGTCAATGTCTTTCACCCCTTCATGGATGGACTGTATTATATACCATTAGTTAATCATATATAAATCCAACGAACGATGAACTTACTCCAAAGACATTACTTCGTACATTCTTCTTGCGCCCTCCAGCTTCGTAAACAGCCAATAGGTCAAGTGCGTAAGTTTGTGATGGTGGCGCCTGGTGGGCCTTGCCTGCCCAGTACTGATGATGGGTGGGGTAGCGCGCATGGTGCTGACTGTAGCCAAAAGGGCGCATGGGAGGGGTGCTCGGACGACTGGAGCCTGCAGTGGATTGACTGCCAGTGTGACGACCAGTCGGGTGTTCTGATGTACGCTGAAGAGGAGTCGAGTTCTGCCAAGCATTCGGAACACGGATATCAGGGCCATGGGATCGCACAGACAGACGAGAAGCTGGGACAGGTGGAGGTGGCATGCGAGCAGCACGATTCACAGCCTGCGCAGATATAGCAACAACCCGGGGTGGATTGACAGACGCTGGAGGTTTGTTAGAAGAAGGTTGAGCACGAGATATGAGAAAACAGTACCACGGGATTGTGCAGCAGCAACAGAACGGCGTATGCGCTCTTGATCAGACGGGGACATCGAGTAGAGATTGTCAGCTAGAATGAATATCTGAGTCAGATAGAGGCATAGGAACGACATGTAGAGCTTACCACTTGTGGCACGCCTCACCGTGGTACTTGCCATCCGGCGGTAATGCTCACGGCAGCCACCACAAACAAGCCGGCCGGGATGAGTGGGGTCATACGTGCCAACATAATATATTCGGTCGCCTTTCCTGATTCTGGGGTTCTCGCAATCACCACGCTGGCAGAGCCTGTCCTCTGTGGCATACGCGTCCTCTGTGAATTGAGCAACAAGGTAGGTGGATGGATTTGACATGGTGAGCAGTAAGGAGGGTATGTGGACTTCGTAAGCGAAAACCAGTGGGACTGTTAGATGGTCAGCAACTGGCTTAAATACTGCTTGAAGAGCTGGAAAAGATGCCAAGCCTACTGTGTACGATTTGCGTCATCGTGGATGTGGTGCTCAGACTTTTACTTCCTCGGCCATTGCTGCATCTACTGATAAGGACTGTGGAGCTCGGACTGAGAAGTAGAAGAGTGAATGTTTACCGCTGAATGAGGAAACAATGCACTCTAGCATTGAAGGACATGGGGCAGCTTGAAAATGCGCCGGGTGTGAAGTTCTGTTGTAAAGGAAAAGATTAAACAGGAATATGCGACACAAAATGGCAATAGCAGGAGGCTTATCAGTGGATTGGCCTCGGAACAGCAGAGAGACAACAGGGGCTGGATGGATTGGGAAAGTCCGAGTCGGTGTGCTGCCTGGAGTTGCAGGCCCAGGCCACTCAGAGTCACCATTTACCATAGTTTGCGTGGACGTTCTTGAAAACATCCACAAGTGAACCTCCATGTGGTAGTTCATGAGCTACAAATCACATTGGAGGCTGTGGGGCAAAAAGAGTGACGCACCCACAACGTTCAAGTTGAATGCAACAAAACCTTGCCTGCACCGCCCACTCTGCCATCAGTATCATTGCAGCATGCAGAAGCGACGCAATCAAAACAAACCCAACCGTACGTGGTAGCTGTTTTTTTTACTCTGTTAGCCGAAATGACAAGCTCTGGGACCTTAGCTCCACTTGAGGTACTCGAACCACACATCAGACGGTTGTGGCAGTCCCATCTAACAGACGAACAAATGCTATCTGAACTTCGTAAAGTCTTTGACACAACTCAGTATGGGCTTGGGTAAGTCTGCTCCAACACGATGACAATGAACTTGCTTACATGTATTTCAGACGCACCAAATTTCTTCAAATGCGCAAATCTCTTGGTCTCCGTCGCACTCGAGATCAAGGGCACACTGTGGAGTCCATCCGTAGTGTCATGCCAGGGCTCCGAGCAATGTATCCTCAGGCTGGTGCACGTGAGATGATCTCTCTGCTCTTTCACGAGCATGGCATGTCGGTGCCACGGTAAGTGATCCCAATGGTGCCTTATCTGTTCAGCATCATCATTTATATATAGATCTGTCGTGCGTGAGTATTTTGCTATTCATGAGCCTGATCTCGTGAAGCAACGCAAGGCCAATCGCCTGCAACGCCGTCGCTTTTGGGCGGCTGGAGTTAACGATATCTGGGCAATAGATCAACATGACAAATGGTTGCGCTTCGGACTTGCCTTACACATAGGCATTGAGCCCTTCTCAGGGCGCATCCTTTGGTTGAAGGTATGGCACTCTAACAGAAATCCACAGTTGATTCTGTCGTACTATTTGTCAACCGTGGAGGAGCTTGGATGTACGTATACATTCCTCTCATTCTCTCATGTTCAAATCTCACACAAAACAGTCATCCCTATGGTGACCCAAAGCGACCCTGGAACGGAGAATTTTGGAATTGCCAATGCGCAAACGATGCTGCGACAAATGTACGACTCAACCTTGCAAAGATTTGTTCAACATCGATGGATGCGCACAAAGAAAAACATCATGCCCGAAATAGCCTGGTCACAGTTCCGACGGCGGTTTGCACCTGGATTCGAGGCTCTCTTGGAGGAAGGTGTGGATGAGGGTTGGTACGACCCCGACAACACACTCCAACTGTAAGCGTCATTGCTTCGCTTTCACAGACGAGTGTCTCACATTTCACCCTCATTAGTATGGTATTTCGATGGTTATTCATTCCATGGATGCAACGCGAACTGGATAGCTACCAGCACCGTATCAACAACACCCGAAAGCGCCGGGACAAAAAGAAGGTTAGTCTGTACTTCGTTCCTCCATAATGTTCTCTATTGATTGATTCCATTAAGGTTCTACCTCACGGCATCCCCGATCTAATCTATCACTCAGCTGAAGGTTACGGAGCACTGGACTTCAAGGTTCGTCCATCATTTTGGTCCTATTACTTACTCTAACTTTGGGGTCTAGGTTCTGGTTTCACAGGACGCAATTGACCATGTTCGCCAGCTATATGTTGATCCTGACCACCGTGTATTCGACCTACTCCCCACTGCACTCAATGATTTTATCACCTCGTGCTATGACGAGCTGGGCCGGCCTGTGGTTGAACGTACCTCCATTTGGTCGATTTACTGTGCCATTCTAGATCTTGTGCGGCAACGTCAAGATTTAGTGGGAGTTCTCGAGGCACTGGACGACGGGAATATGCGGAAAGACTCTGATAACGACTCGGACTTGCAGCTTCTTCCAGGTCTGCAAGATCTCTACGAAGTCGAGGGTTACATGGGTGGGTTAGCAAATGGCCAGGGTCTACGTAAGTGTTCTAATCGAGATCTCTGATACTTTCTCACTGCGTCCGTAGAGCCCGACCATTTGTCCATGCTGGATGCTTTCGACCAGGAAGATGAACCCGATATTGCGGCGGATGGGATTGATGCCGGACCATTACTATTAGTCGATGGTTTCACATCCGACGAAGAGTCGGATGAGGATGAAGTAGCACACAGCTTGTAATCAGTTGTGCGGTTTCATTGTGCGGGATGCGATCGGGCAGAGGGGTGTTTGGTGTCCGTTCACCGACGTTTTCCAAAATGAGTAAATTAGTAAGCTGTCGGGCAGAAGCACCAAGTCAAATGGAGCGCGAACGTCCGGCTTTCCATATGTTGCTGAATAAGCTATATATATTAGCTAAATATACAAGCCACAACCGGCCGAGCAAGCCGTATTCAATCATCAGTTACATATGATTGTAAACTGAATAGATTATCAACCAATTCAGTAGACTAGTATTTAAGACTAGCAGTAGCTTAGGGGCCTAATCTTAACTTCTTGGTTTCGTCCCTTAACCATCTCGTCTGCGCTCGTTCGACATTGCTCATATTATCTTATCTCGCTTAACTCAATTATCTAAGCCATCTCAACATAGTGTATCTTTGTTCCCTCTCGCCCTTTGTATTGCTCGTTATTCATTGCCTTGGGGGTCATGCGACGCCCAAGTGTATACTGACTATGTGGGATCCTCAC
>JBBPQL010000819.1:0-16617 GCA_038092515.1 Boletus subparvulus | reverse complement strand
CGAGTATACCTCCGCCCATGGTATATATACATTTGTCCTACTTACAAGCACCTCAGTCGTCTTCGTCCATCTAAGACAGCGGCTGAGGTGAGTTTTACTTTTCACTTAGTTTTTACTTCTATCTAATGTACTGTAGCTTGGGGCAACTCCTGCCCTCTTCTTAGGTGAATATAGTCGTCTTCGTCCATCTAAGACAGCGGCTGAGCTTGGGGCAACTCCTGCCCTCTTCTTAGATTCTGTCAATAAGTATTATAATACTGATCATATATATCAACTTAGTCAAGTTGCTATAGATTATACTAATGATCTACACAGTCATATAGATATATATATTATCCATGCAGACACAATGACACTTTTGACCAATGCTACCAATGCTCCCAGGGATTATATAGCACTATCATAGTGTATATCATTATTATATATCCTATAGGACTTTACAGGGTAGCTAAAGCTATATATGAGATTATCTTTTCAACTAAATTTCCCTGATGCCCTCACTGCACGCACATGCTCCCGCAGTACCCGTGGGTGTACCCATACCCACAACCGCAGGTATGGGTAAATGCCGGGTACGGGCACTGGCATCTGGGGGTATACCCCTACCAGCGATGTCTGCCCGATGGGCATTCAAATCTCACAGTGGACTCGGAGTGAGAGGACCACAAGAGGCAGTGGCCATCTGATGCTGATGAAAGGAAGACTCAGAATTGCAACACATTCAACAAGATTCTACCATACTAGTTGTACTCGTCTGAGTCAGACCTCCGATAGTGAAAGAAACTGCCTCAGTTGGTGATGCCACATTCTCTGCTCAGTTGGGGGTAGGCCAGGCAATCCAAGGAGGATCCGAGAGAAAAAGAGGTAGATTTGCTTTGTGATTCTCTCAATCTCCCGATGCTTTGCAAGAGTGCACCATGTCAAAAGGTGAATGTTCTGTTGCTGGAACTCCTTGACAGCAAAAACAAGCTTGAAAGAGGGTAGAAAATTAGACTGAGATTAGATTAGGACTTGGAGTAGATTACTCACCCAGCCACATATAGCGGCCCCAGTATAAAGAGTAACTTGAGAGAGTGGATTACCTTCTAAGTCCTCCACAAAGTTGAAACAGCCAGGTTGGTCTGTTCCATAAGCTGCCCTCTGAAACATCTGGTGGAATAATTGATGTCCAAATGGTATCTAGGAAAATCAAACAGGCTCAAGTAGTTAATATGAGATAGTGAAAAACACTTACCACAGTGTAAGATTGGATGGTTTGATCCCAACTCCTCTCATGGAAAATTCCATAACCATAGTGATCAGAGAATGTGGACCACCACTCAAGATTGCTGATGGAGATTGGTGAATGGAGGGGAAGAAGACTGGGTAAATGACTGCTATGTAAGTGGATGCCTGACCAAATACAAAGCATGGGACCACAGATATTCAGTGAACCGATTTGAGACTTCCTTTAGCTTCTTGATCAGATAGGCTTTGAAGATTGGGTTAGAGAGCTGGGTGGCCACTTCTAGTCCATTGGGAGAGTCATTTGTGCTAGTAGTAATATCCAGTCACAATATGTTAATGCTAACTAAATTGAAACTCTGATCAAAACTCACTGGCTTCCAATTTCCAGCCATGTTCAAAGATGGCTTTGGCCAAAGTCTCCATGATGGTATTCTGAGAAAAAACAATTGCCTTGATCTCACGAAGGCTGGTACATAGAGCCTCAGATGCTCTCTTGACTACATTGGCCCATTGGTTTGCATGGGCATGATTCAAACATGATATGAATAGAGCTATAAGTATAATAAAATTAGAAGTAGTCATGAAATTATGTAGATAACACTCACATGACACACAGAAATGATATGATGTGGGTAGCAGTGGCCCAGGTGCCGCTGGCACAACTTGAAGCTGCGGTGCTTGGCTCATGAGTCAGGCACAACTTGGGGCTGGACCACTACTAATACCCGTGGCATGGGTAATGGGCTCGGCTCAGGAGCTGCATTTGTGATAGGCACCAGGTTCGTCACGGCCTCCGAGTCAGTCACCGTCATGCTGGCTGACTGTTCGACCTGCCACTCCAAGTCATGGTTCCACGCCTCAGGTCCTGTGGCAGCGAGGTCCTGAAGAGCGGTGGCTTGTGTGGGGTCAGAAGCAGACCCTGTTTGGTAACCATCTGTGACCATATAATTGTCTGCCCATGGGTAGTCCCAGCTGACGAAGAAATTGCCAGCAGCACCATTGAAAGTGCTAGCAAGGCGGTCGGCATATGGAAGGTATCTATTGTCTGCGTATCTGTTCGTAGCTAATCTGTCAATAGTTCAACAGCACCATCCAGCACTATTCATACGTCACCAATGTGACCACGGCAGTGTTGTCGCAGCCATGGTAGTGTTGTGCCTGCTGTGGCATTTGTGACATTGGCCACTCAGGTTGGAAATACTCGGACCCAACTGGGGCTGGTGTGGACATGGCAGAAGCAAGAGTCGGTGAGTGATTTTTTCTTTCTTCAACTGTGTATATAAGGCATTTGAGGCTAACAATTAAAATAGATGTGGAGTCCTGGCGGCAGCCCGCTGGTCCAGAATCATCTTCTCTTTGAGTACTAGGGTTGGGGGTATCTACACTGTCATCAAAATTCCATCACCATCACAGAGATGGTGATCAATACACGCTCGCCAGGTCCCTGATGCTACAAGACCAGCAATGGTTCACATTCAAGAACAACAAGGTATGGTCGCCCATCCTTCCTTGTCATCACATCACACACGCAGTCTCAATGCTAACCTCTCCATCCATCATCCCCAAATTCACCCTGCTGGAGCAAGTTACAGTTCTCCCACACAGACATCGTCATAGGGAACAAATCAGATGCCCAAGAATATGCTTAATTTCAATCTGACCAATATTTCCCAGGTTGCCATGGGCATCGCACCCCAGGCCAATGCACCTTTGTACATTGTGATGATCATCCAGTGCCTTGAATCGACAATCATTGATGGAGTGGATATGAATGGTGTGGAGAATGTGTTTGCGGGTGGATTCAGGTTATCACAACATATGTACAGCTACCATTGCCTATTGCTCATACATAGGTGAATTATGACTTTAAGATGCATGTAGGTCTAGGGGTGCCCCGGAATTTGCCTACAGTAGTTCCCAAGTCTTCGGAAAGACTCATCGGAGATTTCCATTTCAAGCTGCTTGAGTACCAAATGTGTCTGAGCCTGCATGCTGTTACACAGTGCTCTGCTGCTCACACTAGGCCAATGTTCTCCAGCGCCAACTTGACTTGCATATGTGGACGAATCTTTGATAACGCTGGGGCATTTACAAGACACAAGAAATTCTGTCAGAAGGGCAAAAAACGATTGGCGAACACCCTCAGTCAGGCAAGAGAATTCCGTAGCTCAGGCTACAAGAAGCGGCGTGTTCAACTTGAAGGCACAGATGCAGAAGAAGTACCAGTGTCCTGTACCAGTGAAGGCCCCCTGGATCCCAACCAGGTTGTTGATGGTGTGCAATTCAAGGTCTCAGGCTGTGACAACAGGCTTACATGACTTTGTTATGGTCAGAGTCGCCAACCTCACTGACTACAACTTCACAGTCCAATCGGGCAACAACGCAGACTTGGAGTGACTCAGAAGTTTGCCCTTCAAGGCTCGATGAAGTAGTATGTACACAATATTTTCTTTAGCTGTCAGAACTGCAGCCATCTGATGCACATGTCTAGGTTCAAGTTGATGATGACATGTTACCTCTGTCTCTTCATAGGACCCGGCATGTCACTTGTCGACTTCCAAAGTGTTTTCGGGATATACTTCCAGAGGCCCCCTTTCCCCTACCCCGCCCAGATGTGGTGGTCCCACCCCGAGCCCCTCCGAACCCGGGCTCTTATCATGCTCAACTGGCCCCACTAGTCATATTGGACCCGAGTATTCACTCTGCCCAACCTCCAAGTTCCTCACTGCAACATCACCCAGTTGTAGTCACCCAAATGAATTCATTCGGCTTATTTCATTTGTATGATGAGGGTTCAATTCCCATTGACAACCCCAAGGATCAGAGTGGGCAAGATCCTCTCCGTGGAGGAATTAAACCAGGGCCCATGATGTCTCTGCCATTTGACTCAGCAAATCTCTTCCATCCTGATCCTAATGAGAATTCATGGTGCATTGGTGACTGGTATTGGAACCATGGGCCTCAGAAGTCTAAGAAGGGCTTCGAGAACCTCATCAAGATCATTGGAAGTGTGGACTTCCAGTCTGAGGACTTGCGGCACACCAATTGGCATGCAATTGACCGTGAGCTCAGTTGTTTAGACATTGATGGCAGCTCCCATGAAGCACGTTCAAACCATGGTGGTGATCTGCAAGACTGGTTACCAGAGGGTGACAGCTGGATGCAGAGAAGCATTACAATATCTGTTTCGTTTCCCTGCCATTCCTTGAAGCCAGGTCCAAAAAACTACACCATCTCAAACTTTTATCGCAGATCACTTCTGTCAATTATTTGTGACAAGCTCTCAGACCCTTTACGCTGCAGGGTGTTTCATTTCGAGCCTTACCTCCTGTGGTGGAAACATTCATTGGAATCTGGGGTGGATGGTGTTGGCATATACAGTGAACTTTTTTATTCCCAAGCATTCCTCGCAGCCCACCGCCAGTTGCAGGACCCACTCCCAGATCCCAGTGGCTGCACTTTACCTTGATGCATCATTGCACTGATGTTTTGGTCTGATGCCACTCAGTTAACTTCCTTTGGCAATGCAAAGTTGTGGCCTTTATATGTTTATTTCAGAAATGAGTCAAAATACATATTAGAGATGCAGTCCAACTGCTAACCTTTGCTCACATGCCACTTACTTCCAGACTGTATGTTCTTGTGTGGATTATGAGATTCAGATCTAATCTATCTTTGAATTCAGCTTCCTGACGAGTTCAATGATTTCGTGATGGAACATACTGGAAGCGATAAGCTACCTGGTGACCATTTATTTACGCATTGCCATAGGGAACTATTTCATGCACAGTGGAAAGACCTTTTGGACGATGAATTCCTTCAAGCTTATGAACATGGCATTGTGTTCATGTGTGGGGATGGCATTAAAAGGTGCTTGTTCCCTCGGATTTTCACTTACTCCACAGACTACCCTGAGAAGTGCGCTCTGATTGCTTTGTCGAGCTCAAATCTGACTTGTTTTTACAGGGTGCTCATAGCTGTTACAGTTTGTCTCCTTGTCAATGGTGTCCTCTTATTTTCCTTCTTCCGACGTACTCATTTACTATTTGGTATATGCTCTTACAATTGGATACATTGCTTACTTCTCTTCGATTCTTCTAGCACTGTGCTTATCGAACTATGACCTTGCGCTGTTCTCCTTTCTCTACTACCAGACAGGGTATTACTCATTGTTGCTTATGTCCTTGTTCTTATCTGCGGACAGCCTTCATCTTCTATCTGATTCTATCATATCGGATACGTGTTCTTGCTTACTCATGATATTCCTACTTGTTCTATAGTCTTCTATGCTTATGCATCCTATACTATAAAGTAGCCTGCCACATGTACAGTAGTTCTCATTCTTGATCTATGCAATCTAGCATATACTTGAGTCCAGAAGCATTCGGCTTTTGACCTTCAACACTCGAAACCTTCATATCTTAGTTCTTTGTCTTTCTCAATGTCAAGGACACAGCGTCTCTTCGTGAGCACCTCCCTTGAGACGACATCATTTCGCATCGACCTACAAGTGTACGTCTTGTGTAACAAAAGATCAAGAATCTCCTTTCGTCCCTCCTATCTAGGAGCAGGACCAACCACCTTGAACCATTTCCTACAGAGGATTATGACAAGCCTACAGGCTACACAGCCCTAGCGATGAGGAAGAGAACCTTCAACCATTGTGCCTTCACCCTCGACACCCCAGACCCCTAGAACTCCAAGACAAAGCGCTGTTCCCCCAGCACCACCAAGACAACCCTTCGTACCCCCTGCACCACCAGTAGTCCCAGCCACACCCATGTCCACCAAAGCCATGGAACTCAAGGCGGCCCTCCTCACAGATTTTTCAGGAGAACCTGCTGACGCTGTATGATGGACCAAGGCCATGAAGGCCTACTTCTCCATCAACTCTTCAATCTACACCTCTGACCTTGACAAGGTCATGACCACTCTCAACAAGATGAGCAAGGGACACGGAGTCTCTTTCTTGGAAATGTGGTATGACAAAATGGCAGATACCTTTATCACCAATTCTGAGAAAATGTTCGACAAATTTGATTCAAACTTTGAGTCTACTTTCTTCCCATACAATACCAAAGCCACTGCCAGATTTGAGCTCACCAAAATCGCCCAGAAGTCGTTCAAACGTCCTGATGGGATTATGGATGATGGATTCCAGAAATACATAACTGACTTCCAGAATCTTGCTTTGAAAGCAGGAATCTCCAACAACGTCACCCTCATTGACCAGTTCTCCCTTGGACTTGACCAACAACTTGCAACCATAATCCTCTCCATGTCAACAATCCCTACCACTGTTGCAAAATGGATTGAACAAGCCAAGGTGTTCCATGCCCAGAAGATGCGAATCCTCACTCTAAAGGGTAGACGACTTCCTTCCACAGTACATTCCCTGAGAACCACTCATGATCCAAATACTATGGACATTGATGCCGTCTCGCTCTCTAAACTAACCCCTATGGAACGAGCGAGATGCATTAGAGAAGGACTCTGCTTCTATTGCAGGAAGAAGGGTCACAGCGCTAATCAATGTAACAACACCAGGAACACTCTGACCAGAGCCTACCCCCGCCCGCAGACCATATGCTCTACCGAGATGAAGACCCCAACTATGCCTACCCCTGCCAAGATGCCTTCTTCCATTGAAGTTTATGTAAACTCTCTAAAGACTCTGGGAAAGAATAAGACAGAGATCCTTCAAGTACTCCAAATATGCTATGAAGAACCCAAGAAAGAGATTTCTGTCATATCTACTCAGGATTTTTAAACAGAGAAGTCACCTCGACGTTGCCTTCTCATGCCATCTTCCATGTACTTGTAGCTTCTGCCAATGAATGAACTCTCTGTTTCCCTATCAAGCTACTCGTTGGAAAACAAATCGTCAAAACCACTGCCCTCATTGATTCCGGTGCCACTGGAAATTTTATTGACCTCAGACTCTTATCCCTTGCCAACTTCCCCCTTAAGAAACTCCCCCAGCCTATTCATGCCTTCAATGTGGATGGTACTGCTAACCGACGAGGAACGATCCTCTGGAAGGCACACACTCGCATGGTTCTACCCCATAGTTCCAAAGACCTAGATCTTATGGTTGTTAGCCTAGGACGAAAACAAATCATCCTAGGGATGCCCTCGTTGAAGTCTAACAATCCCCGCATCGACTGGAAAAGTAACACTCTTTCCTTCTCCAGATCCCCTGCTCCTGACAATAACGACGACTTGACCTCTCAACGGTACCTACTCAGATGGCTCGGACTCGATACTGACATGGAACTTTCTTCGCTCTTTTTCCAGCGATATTTGTCTGAGGATGATGCATCTCTTCGTGAGCACCTCCCTCAGACGGACCCTTATTGCGAACACCTCAATAAGATCACACTGTCTACTGAATTGGCCCAAGCTGCCAAAATCCCCGACCAGAAGATTCCCAACTGGTGTTCTGACCTCAATTATGTGTTCTCTGAGAAGACCCATGCTCTCCTTCCCCCTCATCGATCTTATGATCACACCATTGATCTTAAACCCTCATTCGTCCCAAAGATCGCTAAGGTATACCCCCTCAATCCAAAGGAACAGGAAGCATGTCAGGCTTTCATTGATGAACACCTCAAGACTGGAAGGATCATCCCATCCAAGTCCCCACAAGCCGCTCCTTTCTTCTTTGTTGCAAAGAAAGACGGTTCTCTTCGCCCTTGCCAGGATTATCGCTACCTGAACTCCCATACCATCTGCAATGCACATCCCCTGCCCCTTATTCCTGAGTTGATCGATGACATGAAAGACTCTATGATCTTTACTAAGTTCGATGTTCGATGGGGATTCAACAACATTCGCATTCGAGAAGAGGACCAGTGGAAGGGGGCATTCATCACTCCCTTCAGGCTCTTTGAACCAACCATCATGTTCTTCAGGTTTTGCAATGGACCGCCCGCTTTCCAGTCCTTTATGCACCACATCTTCACAGACATGATCACTGAGCGTTGGCTGAAAATATACATGGACAACTTGGGCATTCACACCCAAGGGGACCTCGCACTTCATCACGAACGCACTCGACGTGTTCTACTCCGTCTTTGTGAACATGGATTGTCCCTCAAACTTTCCAAATGCACCTTTGACATACCTCGCATAGAATTCCTCGGCATGATTATTGGCCAAGGAAAGATCAAAATGGACTCCATCAAGCTTTCTGCCATCAAGGAATGGAAACCCCCTGCTTCTGTCAAAGGTGTTCGCTCTTTCCTCGGATTTGCGAATTTCTATCGCAAATTTATTCCAAATTTTTCATATGTTGTTACTCCACTCAACCTCCTCACCAGGAAAGACCAACCATGGGCCTGGATCTCCCTCCAACAACACGCGTTCGACACCCTTAAGGCTGCCTTCTCCTCTGGACCCGTCTTGTCCATCCCTGATGTTACTTGTCCGTTCTTGATCATGACCAATGCTTCTTTGTTTGCAGCAGGTGCCATCCTGCTCCAGGCAGACACCAATGGTGATCTCCACCCCTGCGCCTACTTTTCTCATACCTTCCTCCCCACTGAACGGAACTATGACATCTATGATCGCGAACTCCTCGCAGTCATCCTTGCCCTCACGGAATGGAGGCAGTATGCCAGGGAACATCTCACCCAGTCACCATCATCACCGACCACAAGAACCTATCCTATATTAAGGACCCCCGCAAGCTCTCCCACCGGCAAGCATGCTGGTCACTTTTTCTACAGGACTTTGATATTGTCTGGAAAGTCCTCCCTGGTGCGAAGCTTGCCCCAGCCGATGCCCTCTCCCGCTGTGACCAGGTTGACACCTCCCTCGACAACGCTGATGTCACTATTGTTCCTTTGCCCGTGGTCATTAATCCCCTTGACCTCACTCTTGCCCGTCACATCCAGTCCTCTTCTTCGACTGATCCTCTTGTACTCCACACCATCCAAAACCTGTCTGACGATACTCCCCTCTTCCCATGCTCCTCCCTTGCTGACTGGACCTTCGATAATGGACACCTGTATTACAAACAATGTATGTATGTTCTGCCCCCCGCTTGCTCCTCACTGTTGCATTCCATCCATTTGTCCCCCCTCTCAGGTCACCTTGGACGGTTCCGTACTAAGGCCATCGTGGAGCACGACTTCTGGTGGCCTGGCCTCTCTGTCTTTGTCAACAACTTCATTGCTGGCTGCACTGTTTGTCAACAGAACAAGGCCCACACACACCCTGTCACTCCGCCGCTTTTGCCTATCTCATCCACCTCTTCGCTTCCCTTCAAGCAGCTCTCTGTCGACCTTATCACTGACCTCCCCCTTTCCCATGGTTATGACTCCCTCATGGTCGTGGTCGACCATGGCCTTACAAAGGGGGTAATACTAGTTCCTTGCTCTAAATCTATCAACGCAAATGGAATTGCCCAACTCTTTTTCGACCACGTGTTTAAACGCTTCGGACTTCATGACACCATTATCTCTGATCATGGTCCCCAATTTGCCTCAGCCTTCGCTAGAGAACTTGCTCGGATCCTTAAATATGATGTCTGCCTCTCTACCGCCTATCACCCCCAAACTGATGAACAAACTGAAAGAACCAATCAAGAAGTCAAGATTTATCTTCATATCTTTTGCACCAATAATCCTCACCAATGGTCTAAATTCCTCACTTCTGCAGAATTCCAACACAACTCAGTGCCTCACAGCTCAACAAAGGTCTCTCCCTTCTCTCTTCTCCTTGGATATGATCCCCGCACCTATCCTCCTCTCAGAAAGACCTTTATTCCTGCCCTTGAAAGCCGTCTCTCCTCCCTTGACTCTGCTAGGAAGGAAGCCTTAGCTGCACATGAATCTGCCCGACGGATCATGGTCAAATGGTCTTCTAGAAAGTTCTCCCCATGGAAGGTTGAAGATAAGGTGTGGCTAGAAGCTACTAATCTCCAAATACCTTATCCCTCTAGGAAGCTCGCACCTAAACGCCATGGACCTTTTGAAATTGCTCAGGTACTATCTCCTCTAGTATATAAACTCCAGCTTCCTTCCACATGGAAGATACATGATGTCTTCCATGCCACTCTTCTATCTTCTTATTGACAAATGGAAGCACATGGTCCTTCCTTCTCATGACCCCCTCCTGACCTGATTGATGCCGAAGAAGAATACAAAGTCGACCATATTGTCTCCCACAAGGGTATCCCTGGCTGAAGATTGTACCTGACCACATGGAAAGGGTATCCCTCTTCTGAAAATACCTGGGAACCTGAGCTTAATCTCCGCCATGCTCCCGCCGTCCTCCAGGAGTACAAAAGAACTCATGGCATCACCTAGGTTTCTCATTCTCTCTCCTTCCTAGGAAGCAGTGTTTCTTCGTGAAGTACCCCCCTAGTGAATGAACTTTGCCTTATTCCCTGACAACTATGTTGTTTTTTTCATCCTCAATCTCTTCATCGTCTTCGTCTTCTTCACCGTCTACTTCCCCACTTTGGTCTTGTCGAGTATTTCCTACTTATTTACCTATCTTTGCCACCCATTCACTTTACGCCACCATTCTCACCAATCCTGTCGTCCTCCACACCGTCGAGGACCTTCCTCTTTTTCATGAGGACCTAATCTGTCAAGAGCTAGTTCACCTTTTCCACAACGTCTCTGCCACCCAACGTTATCATACTCTTTCTGCTCCACAAGACTTACCGGCAGACTTTGGTGTTCCCCTGCGTATGGCAATTGCTCGACTTCCCAACCAAATTTTATCCATTTTACACCTCCATGGGTTTCATACTTTCATTGAACAAATTCCCCCAGCCACTATTTACCCCACTTTTTGACGAATTTTCCTCACCATGACTATGGAACAATGTGACTGATACATCGCTCAGTCCGAACTCCCTCCTCGTCACTCGCCATCTCCACTCCCAGTTCCTGCTCCAAACTCTCCCACTCCATCGTTGCTCGCACGACTGTCCTCCCCTGCTCCATCCGACACCTTGTCTTCTCTCACTGCCGTAGACCCCGAGTATGGCTTGGACGAAGATGCTGTAGCCCACAACCAATCCTTTGTCGTACGAATTGGTAACAACTGACCTGTTGTCTCCTCACCCACTCGCCTCCTCAATGTCCCCATCACTCGCCGCCCTGCCTCTCTTCTCACTAAGTGCTTTCGGTGCTCTGGTACAGGTCACTATTGTGAAGACTGTGCCCAATACATCTTCCCCCACTGTCACCTCTCTGCCCCCGGACATCCTCAGACAGCTTGTTTGTCTACCCAATGCGACCTTTGTAGCCAATGGGGACATAGCGACAGATTTTGTCCAACTAGGACTTGTAACCTATGCAATCGAGGAGGCCACGTCGTTGATGATTGCCCAATTAATGTTCTTTCCCCTGAGCAGGCTACCCATATCTTTGGGAGTTCCTCTAACTCTGGATAGGAGTTTACCTCATGGAGTGTCGATCGAACCTGGAGTTCGATTGTACGAGGAGGGTAATGTTACAGTTTGTCTCCTTGTCAATGGTGTCCTCTTATTTTCCTTCTTCCGATGTACTCATTTACTATTCAGTATGTGCTCTTACGATTGGGTACATTGCTTACTTCTCTTCGATTCTTCTAGCACTGCGCTTATCGAACTATGACCTCACACCATTCTCCTTTTCCTACTACCAGACAGGGTATTACTCATTGTTGCTTACATCCTTGTTCTTATCTGCAGACAGCCTTCGTCTTCTATCCGATTCTATCGTATCGGATATGTGTTCTTGCTTACTCATGATATTCCTACTTGTTCTATAGTCTTCTATGCTTATGTGTCCTATACTATAAAGTAGCCTGCTGCATGTACAGTAGTTCTCATTCTTGATCTACACAATCTAGTGTATACTTGAGTCCAGAAGCATTCGGCTTTTGACCTTTGACACTCGAAACCTTCATATCTTAGTTCTTTGTCTTTCTCAACGTCAAGGACGCAGCGTCTCTTCATGAGCACCTCTCTTGAGATGACATTGTTTCGCATCGACCTACAAGTGTATGTCTTGCGTAACAATAGCCAGCAATTCGCAACCTCGGTGGTTGCCCGTGTCTGCAGTGCCTTGTCCCAAAGGACAAAGTGCAGAATGTTGCCACTGCAAACAACATGTTGCAATGCCGTGTCTTATCATGGCATGACACCCCAGAGCGGCACACAAAGATCATGTCTGCTCGCCACTTGATCTACGAAGAACAATTAGTCGTTGACACCCTTCAAGTGGAGGCACTTCTCAAGGCAGAATCTCTGGTGCCAACTGTAGTATGTATTCTTGACTGTGACCTGGGAATGTGATCAATAACATCATTGTATCTTTAGAATGCATTTTCAGAACAACTTGGTCATACAGGGTTCAATTTCTTTCTCATCCTCATTGTTGACTTGCTACACGAGTTTGAACTGGGTGTTTGGAAATCTATTTTTATCCACCTGCTCCGCATGGTAGATAGCCTCAAGGGGGCTATCTTGGCTGAGTTGAATCACCAGTGAGAGCATTCTCTTGCTGATGAGTCTATAACAAAGTTTGTGAAAAGATTTTGTTAAGTGCCGACCTTCAGTCACAATACCATTTGGCATTTCCATAAGAATGTCTCAGAGATGAAGAGGTTCGCTGCATGAGATTTCGAAGATGTATTGCAGGTTGGTGTTTTGTCTTGTGTGCTCTCATTTCTGTCCCATTAACATGGCTGGTAGTGCTCTATTCCAGTTTTTGCAGGATTGCTACTGGACCCTCACAACACTCAAGTTCTGCGCCTGCTATTTGTCCTCTCTCACTGGCATGGTTTAGCTAAACTCCACTTACACACTGATGAAACGCTTTATATTTTTGATATGGTAATGAAGGACCTTGGTGAATATGTCTGTAATTTTGCCTCAGATACATGTTCCAACTTTGCAACAAAAGAGTTGCCCCGTGAAGCCAACGCCTGACTCCGGCGATAGGCACAACAAAATGGAGACAAGTCAAAGAGAATGCAAGCAACTGCTCTGCATACCCAGACACGACAACTCAAATCACTTAACCTTCAAACCTACAAGTTCCACACCCTGGCAGATTACCCACTGCAGATCAGAATGTATGGCACCACCGATTCATATTCCACACAATCGGTAAGTGCTCTCCCTCAATGATACTATCTATAAAACTGATTTTCTGCATGCAGGGAGAACTTGAGCACTGTACAAGCAAAGGTCGATTCATCAGAACCAGTCGAAAAGCTTATGTACCGCAGTTGGCTGCCATAGAGTGATGGCAGGCTCGCATCCGCCATATTCACATGAAATGTGATGTGCTCAACCTGATGGATGTAGTACCCAACAACACCAATGAACACCATGTCATTGGTGCATCTCAAAACTTTCCAGAGGAGCTCACAAGATTTGTACAGTCCAACACCAATAATCCTGCCACTAAGGCAAGTATACTGTCCCCAAATTCTGGGCCACCAAACTCATGTCCCATGACCAGAATTTGGTTTTGAAGCTAAAGGAGCATATTCTCCCCCGTATCACAGCTATCCATCAGGAGGGAATTCTGGAACAGGCAGAACTTACTGTGGCCACTGACATGGATCTTTCGGAGGACTCAGGTGATGCCCACCTTCGTCTATCGCAATTAAACCACATTGTGTTCAATGGAAACAAGATTTACCACCATCGTTTTCTTCGCATCAACTACACAACATATGACCTTCAACGTGAAAATGACACTATCAACCCTTACACTGACAACCAGAACATTATGTTGTTGTCCAACCTCGGCAGCAACAACCATCTGTTTTCCTATGCACAGGTGCTAGGTATCTTTCATGCCAATGTCATATACATGGGCCCTGGGTCAAAGGATTTTTGGTCTCGTTGGATTGAATTTCTGTGGGTATGGTGGTTTGAACTTGTACAGGAATGTACTGCGGCCCTCGGATGGGAGCAAAATGCTCTGGACACTGTCAGGTTCTTGTTGATGGCTGATGAAGATGCATTCGGTTTTGTTGATCCCGCCGACATGCTCAGAGGTTGCCATGTCATTCCATTTTGCTGATGGTCGACTTCATCCTGATGGGGTTGCAATGTCTCATTGTGCGGGTGATTCTAATGACTGGAAGTACTATTATATCAATCGGTTGAGTTCAAGTCTTGTTCACACAACTTAAGTAACTTATTAAATTCTTTGTAGTTTCACAGATCGCGATATGGTCATGTGCTACCACTGGGGACTTGGTATCGGATATGCATATTCAATATGATGTCAATGACTCCAGGCAATTCCGAGTCAGAATTACTCAACTGTGATGCTCTTCTGCTTCGGCCGCTTTCAAGCTCGGATCCAGGTATACACAGTGTAGTGGGCGATCACACAAACCAAGTTGATGACAGGACCAATGACTCGGAACACAATCTGGAGTTGGAGCCTTCAATATCAGGCGACTCGGATGATGAGTCTGGCTTGGAGTCCAAGTCTGACTCCATCTTGGGAGATTTTGCTGATATGGATGGATGGGATGATTTATACCTGGATGTTTCCAATGCATACAAATTTTAGGGTATCTTCGCTGTTACTAAATACTAGTGAAACACGTGGCCCATTTTAGTTTCCCAATCATGACTGAATACGTTGCAACTCTGACCACCCACTTCCACCCAGTCTTGCATCCGACACATCATTAAGGTGGTATCGCACCCTGGAGGTCATGCTGACATTCAAAGAATACAGGCGTGTGATAGACATGTGGAGCGTTGGCTGTGTGTTGGCAAAGATGCTCAGCAGGAAACCTGGCATGTTCCCAGGACGCGACTGTGAGTGGTGTCTACATTCTGGGAATCGCTTCAATTTTCATTTCAAGATCATGACTAACTCTCCCTCATCCTCGATGTTCTCAGCACCCCTTCTATTGATGATTTTTATGCTGTCTCGTCACCCGGATCCTGCGAGTACATTTGTGCCCTGCCATTCAGGAAAGGCAAGGATTTCAAGACCATGTTCCATGGGGCCAATGAACTCGTATGCCTTGAAATGACAACGCATCTCATCTCTGACCTATTTCCAGACAATTGACTTTTGGAAAATTGCCTCATATTTAGTCCAAAATGACATATAATGGTTGTCAAGGTGCTTCAACACCCCTACTTTGAGGTGCATATTCCTATCCACTGAAACAACAGCAACTCATTCATTTAGCCTTACCACGACGTGGACGACGAGCCCATGGTGAATCCCATCAATCCCTCGTTTTTCGATTTCAACAACAGAGAGCCACTGCCAAGGGAACGGTTGAAAGGTCAGTGCCCGCGCTACTGTTGTGACCTGTGATTCACCACCCTGACAGAATTGATCTACCAAGAAGTCACACTGAGGCCACCACCCATGACCTTGTTCCTGACCATGGACAGCAGTCTGTGACGCTCAGCGTGCTAGTGTATTCCTCATGTAACCATTTGGTATCCATGTCTGGATTATTGGGTCAATGGGGTGTCTTGCTGTTGAATTCCAATGCCGCTTTTCTGGGGCTATACTCTACTGATGCCATGGCCCATGGATGGTCATCACATCAATTTGATGTCTCATTCATATTCCTGAGCACTGTGCTATAATAAGTTGTGTCATGTTGCAGGATCTCTTTAGAGGATGGTGAGTCATTCAATCAAGCCGGTCGGTAGTGATTAGAAGTTCACCCGATGCCCTCTTTTGAAAGCATGCCATTAATAATATCAAGATCGATGGCTGGTGGTCAGTCTAGTGACCAGCCTGCTTATGATTCATTGATAGATGTGATGGACTGGGCCATGAAAGGACCGCAGCACGACAGGGAGCACAGCTGCAGGACATGGGACATCCAATCAGCATCACAGGGGACTTCATGAAGATCCATGGATTTAGATTGGAACATCCTGGGCCATGCCTGTATCGCCTGTATCTCCACACCCACCTGGGTATGGGGGACATCTGGACCAACCACCTCCTCTGCCTCCTCTGCCTCCTCACCCGTTGTCCTACACATCTATCACCACCACCACATCCAAGCACCCCACCCCCCGCTCCTCGTCCACATCACCTTGATCTGAACCTGCCTGCAAATGTGCACTGAAATGACCAACACTCACTAAGAGCGCTAGTTGTTCAAGTAGTGACAATAGAGATGGACTGGTAGCTCCTAGAGACGATGGGAAATCTCCAAGAGGACAAGACTGAGGTCCTCTTGGCGCTCTATTGAGGCTTTATATATTATACAGGGGTTTGGCTATGTGTACACTAGATTGTACGATATGCTATGCTACATGACTTGTCCATGAGTCGTACATGAGGATAACAGGCATATCAGTACAGCCATGTAATGGAAGGGAAGCTAACCATGAGGATAGGGTGAGGTAGGCAGTGCACATGTGTGAGT
>JBBPQL010000818.1:0-16623 GCA_038092515.1 Boletus subparvulus | reverse complement strand
GTCTGATACCATGCATCTATAAGCTTGCGCATGAGAGACTCCCAATCTGAATGATCTTCCTCTTTGCAAGAGGGGGCAGCGAGCAGAGGATATACCCCATCTTCGCCAAAGCAATGGGCCACCACGATTGTCATCTCCTTTCCTAAATAAACTTCTCCAGAGGCAAGTTTCTTGGCAAGTTGTTCGGCCGACTTGTAGATATCAAGAAATGGATATGCATTCCCAGCGTGCTTCCAGCAACAGCCACCAACACCATTCTGCACTGGGTGATATGTTGCTGCTTCATTGAAAGCAATCTTGTCAGTAAGCAGGCTCACACCATGTCATGGTGCTTGGCCTGCAAGAGCTCAAGGCTCAATGGCAATCATACAGATGTTCTTTACGATGGTATCCGAGGTGATGGGGCCGATGGTTGGGGTCATTTGGATACTGGATGTGTTGTGATGGACAGTGCGAACGGACAGTAGACAGAGCTGCTGGCCAAGTGCAGTGAGAAGATTGGCACCACTGACACGGTAAATAAGGAGGGCAAGATCAGATTCATCTTGGTCATACTCACGGGGCTTGTAACCATTTGCGACCGCCTCTTCAATACGGCAAAGGATAGTGCAAATGCTCACACCATTCTTGTGGAGAGTTTGAAGGATGTGCCGTAACCATGGGACATCGTTCTGTGAGAGAGCCATCACAAGGCCAGAATGAATGTTGAGCATTTCAAGGGTGCGACCAACTCGCTTTCGATCATTGAGCAACTAGGCAGATATCAGTCTCTGAAGATACAGACTATGTATGTTATAAAGGTACATACTTACCATGTGCTTCCATCGAGTTATTTCGATGCGGCGCTCCTCTGCAAGTGAGTGGAGTTGAATGGTCATCATGAGGATCTTGCGTGTGCCTTTTTTGTATGTGGTGATCGTCTCTCCAGGCTCACAGACCTTCGACTCAAGGCCCATGCATGGAGGACAGCACAAACTGCGAGGCTGTGCGCTATGGGTGCACTCAGAGGATCGCGCATAAGTTTGCCCATCAATGGTATTGATGGTGAAGGGGAGTTCATCTGGTCCACCCATAAGTGTTCGAGCCCATGGAATGTTCATTTGCATGTTTGTTCCTTGAGAGATGGACCAGTGAAATGGTAAACCAAAACATGTTGTTGAAGCGACTCCATTTAAAACAGGAGTTGGAGGCAGTGGACTGTGAGCAATGAAGAAAAATAAATGATTGAGAATAAGTGAGCAATTGATGGATGGAAGCCTACGTGTATGAGTCAAGAGTACTTGTGCGACTAAGACTCGGAGTAAGAGCGGGAGTCAACGACCGGCAAGAAAGGGCCAGGAAAGTGATTTCCTGAATCAAAGCAGAGCTGGCTGCTTGTTCCTTGCGCACCAAAGCGGTGAGGCAGGGCTTCTTGCGATAATGGTTCGCCAGCACACTGAATTGACCACTAGTGCATAATGGGACCATGCTGGGAATGCTTGTCTTGACCATAAGGCTACATTGGGGGCATTCTATGCCATGGCAACCACAAAGCATGATCATGACAATGTAGCCATGTTGAAATAGAAAGAGGAATGACTTTGATGTTCCCATTGCCAAGTGATGGGAGACTTGAGCATCTGAGAGGCGGGAAGAGCTGGCTGTTGACTGTGAGAACGATGGTGGCAGTACAGGTGAAAACGAGTGAGGCACAAGGGGAACAAACTGGGAAGCCACTTCATGGTTGCCTGGCAGTGAGAGAGGGCGTTGAGGGGAGTTGCCGAAATGAAAGTCACCGAAATGAAGTGCCTGATGGGACTCAATGGGATCCGCATCATCTAGCGATAAGGTAAGCGATAAAGAGGGACTGATATCATTAAAAAACGAGCTTGTTGGTCAAAACCAATCCTGAGTGTGATGCGAATCCAGCCAGGCATCATAATTTATATGCAAGTGGGGGTCGGAATGAGGTACAGTTGACATGATGCAGAGTCCAAAGGGATGTTAAAAAGTACAGAGTGGATGCGAAATGGACGACATGTACATGAGGGAATATTGAGGGAATGGAAGGATGGACGCGTTGAGGCAAGATGCGTCGTGTCTCTGGTTATAAGGCCATCAAAATCAACGATCGGGATCATGTGCCGCTGGACAAATTAGGAGTTATTAGTGCTCATGTACATATACCACTCATATTTGTCCAATTATCCACTTTCCATTGAAACTGAGTATGTAGAGTTACAAGTACAGTATTATTTTGGGTGGGTCTACCAATGTATCAAGTGCTGATTTCTCATAGTTGGCCCTTCACACCCAGTGAAAACTGGCTATGCTCCACTGTGTCATATGTATTTGACATTATTCCTCTGTTGATTTCTGCATGAGTCTGATCGAAGCGTGCAATTTGCAAATGGCAATTGCCGCCGGTGCAATGCAGGCTGCAGCGAGCACATGGAGTCGGAACCACTTGGCAATTTGGCAACGGGCAATGTGCCTCCCTTCAACTGTTCCATGGACGACAGCGCAGGGCCCCCTGCCCAATGTTACAATTGCGTCTGCTCTGCTCACAATTTTGGGCAACCTCACTTAGTTTCACCCACAACCTGGTATCGCCATTTTGAAGAGGCTCAAACAGATGAAGAACGAGAAAGAATGCGAAGTGCACAATTTGATGCTCTGAACAACTCCTCTGCTCAACATAGAGGTACAGCCTCTTGTAGGCGCAACAACGCTCTCCCTGTACAAAAGAGGGCATGTGAAGTCAATGCACAGGATACCTCGGCACCTGAAAAACGAGGGTGTCTAGGAGACAACTCGGTAAGCTCATCGTCCTAAACCTCGTCCTAACTCTTACCCGGTGTAGAGACTCATACGTCTCTGTGCTTATATTTCACCTCTTTTACCTTTCACCCGACTGCCTTACTGTTATCCATTCGCTCCAAACTCCCTATTAGTTGCTAAGACTGGTCTCGGTTTATACCGGACCATGCCGAGCGTGTCTGGACTACTCGGTTTACATTGTTAATATGTTACCGCTTCACGGTCTCTCCGGTACCATCAGCCTCCGATCGGTCTCTCCGGTACCGAAAGCATCTGGTTAGAGACATCAGGTCTCAGGCCCAGTACCTGACCCTTTTTACTCGTTTCCTTTGGACTTGACAGCTATCTTGAGTTTGACAGTCTTGGGTATACCCGGACTATAAAGCCTTGTACTTAGGATTTGAAACACACTTTTGGTTGGATTCACAAACTGCTCGAACCACTCGTCCCTCGTACCGTTCACCGTCTACCGCACCGTTCACCGTCACCGTCACCGTATCCTGCTCCCGTTCCCTTCGTCTTGCGCTCCTCGGACTTCCGGTCTCATGCTCTGGTCGCTCCCCGGACTATCCCCTGCACTTAATCCTTCGGCTTTGGACTTCCTTCTGACTCCTCCCTTACCTTGAGTCCCTTTAGGGGCGAAGTACCTCACCTCCCCTTTTCCCTTTAACGGCTCAGGGCACTTGTGTCTTACACCCTTAGTCCTCCCAGCCGTTTTACTATCTTTACACCGGGCCCCCTTGTCATTATTACTCACCTAACCATCATCTAGACTGAGATACACCCTGACTCTCCCATCCAGACTCTCCCATTTTTCGTCCAGACTCTCCTGCTCCTCATCCGGACTCTCCTGCATGTCCCAACTCTCCTGCACGTCCCGACTCGCCTGCTCCTCATCTGGACTCTCCTGCTTGTCCCAACTCTCCCGCCGCACTGCCCCAACCTCCTCAGGCTCATCCTATACCGTCCGACTTTGAATGACTCCGTGATCTCATACAATATGAACGCAGACCTCGTCCTAACGTTGATGTCGACATGCTCTTTTCCACTGCAACATTCAAGCCGATGCAGAACACCATGGCCTTCATCCGAGCTCTCACTAATGCTTCAACTACGGACCCTGTCTCTCGACTCTCATCTGATGCTCTCGACCACCTCCTTCAACCACCAAATGTCCCACTTGTTATAGAGGACCCTGCGACTCGCCACAGCATTTCTACCTATCTTGCCCTCGAAAATTCTTCCCAAGCTGCTTACGACGCTGTTGCCCGCTCCTTTAAACACAACTTTGCCGATGTTCCTGGCATGGGGAACATACTCAGTTTCTACAGTGTCGAGAAGCTTATCTGCACTTACACTGGCGTTGAGACGATCCTCAACGATATGTGCCCAAACACCTGCCTTGCATTCACCGGTCCATATGTTGACTTAGACAAATGCCCTATGTGCCAGACCTCTCGTTGGAATGAAGTGAAGCTTCAAGGCACAAATGGCCGAATCAAAGTCCCTGCTCAGCAATTTACAACGATTCCAGTTGGCCCCCAGCTTCAGGCATGAAACTGAAGCCCCGAAAGTGCATGCGCAATGACATACCTCTGGGAGAAGACCCAGGAGGTACTCAGCAATATTGTTGCCAGCCATTCCCCCCATATCCCTGTCATCAATGACATCGTCATGGGATGGGATTTTCTCAGTGCCGTATTGCATGGCGACATCACACAGCATGATATAGTCCTTATGGTCTCAATCGACGGTGCGCAGCTCTATGAGAGCAAAGAATCGGACTGTTGGATGTATATTTGGATTATAGGCAATCTATCACCCGACATTCGTTATCGCAAGCTCAACGTCCTCCCTGGTGGTTTCATACCCGGCCCCAAGAAGCCCAAAAACCTCGATTCCTTCCTCTTCCCTGGCATCCATCATCTCGCCGCAATCCAACTCGAAGGTCTAGCCATGTGGGACCCCAACACTGACTCGCGCTATCTCTCTTATGTCTACCTACTTTTTACAACTGCTGACGGCCCCAGCTTAGTTTATTGGGACAGCATGGTTGGTCACAGTGGCAAAAATGGCTGCCGTTTATACTGCGGCATTCTAGGCAGGCGAAAGGAACGTGGTCACCGCTATTACCCAGCCCTTTTATGTCCCCGAGACCGGGTCCCAGAAGGGAGCGATCATGCAGATATCGACGTCTTCAATATTCCTCCCAGCGGTTCCACGGACTATCTACAGAATCTCCACAAGATCGTATCAGTCCCCAACCAAACTCAATGGGACAAGATGAAAACCGAGACCGGCCTCACCAAACCTCCTCTCATTCTCGGCCTCGGGCCTTCTCATTCACTTGACATCCCACTTTGCATGACGCCCGACATCATGCACTTGGCGGGGAATATCTCAGATCTACTTATCTCCCTTTGGCACAGTGGCATAGATGCTGCCCCTGATGACGACAAGGCGACATGGGATTGGGCTGTACTTAGGGATGAGGTCATCTGGACAACCCATGGCCAGGATGTTGCTTCTGCTGGGAAATTTCTCCCCAGTTCTTACGACCGCAAACCGCGCAACATTGCCGAGACAATTAACACACAGTACAAGACCTGGGAATTCCAAGTTTATACATTCAGTATCGCGCCAATCCTCCTCTACAATACCCTCCCTTCAATGTATTGGTCCCATTTCTGCCGACTCATTCGTGGATTCCAGATCATGTGCCAGCACTCTCTAACCCACGAGCAGCTCGAAGACGCTCATGCCCTCCTTTGTACATGAGAATGCGACTTTGAACTCATGTACTATCAGCTCTGTCACAACCGAATCCACTTTCTTCGCCCTGCTGTACATCAAGTAATTCACCTCGTCCCTGAGGCTTTTCAGAAAGGTCCACCCATTTGCTACGCACAATGGACTATGGAGAGAACAATCGGAAACTTGGGTCAACAGATCCGCTAGCCATCCAAGCCATATGCAAACCTGGCTCAGGAAGGTGTGTGGCACTCTCAAGTCAATGCACTGCTTGCTATTATGCCTAAGCTCAATTCCCCTTCTAAATCCCTCCCACATGGCTCCATTGATGTCGGTGATGGTTATGTCCTGCTACACAAGCGTTCCAAGTACCCCGTTTCTCCTGATGGCATAGTTGCTCAAGCACTATGCAACTATCTACCTGCCAGCCAAGGCCTTCCCCGATTTCAGAAATGGGCACAGTTGCTCCTGCCAAATGGACAAATTGCTCGCTTGGCATGGAGGGAGACGTTGAAGTCAGAAGAAAGCCTATGAGTGTCACGGAATATTAAGGTATGTTTCTGACTCGACCGTACTAGCATAGTTGAGTTATATTTCCATCTTTCTAGTTTATCAATGGCACCAAGGTCCATATAGGTGAAGTCCAATATTTCACTCGCCTCGCTACCCAATCTATGCCCAACCCTGAAGGAGAGTGGTCGTTCTCGAATGTTGCAATACTCAAAGTTTACTCGGAGCCTGACACGGAGTTGCTCTGCCTTTCATCTCAAGTTCTTGCCGCATCCCGCCTTCTCAATGACCTGTTCATTTGCAACGTCAAGAACATCCGTAGCATCGTTGCAATGATACCCCGTGAGCTCACATTGCTGTCTGGAGTTAATGGTATTTTTTTTTGTATGGTGGAAAAGCCAGGATTAGATATATCCGATCTTGGTGTCCCTTACAGCATCTACTCACAGCCTGGGGATGATGACAACGATAATGATGATGGCGATGTCGAGTAGGTGATACGTACATAACCATGTTCATCTTGCTGGAAATATATGTTCTTTCCACTCGTTTTATCGGACAACTCGAACGGCATTTTGATTGATAGCATGACATGGTATGACAGGACAACAGCTAAGCAATTACATGATTCGAAGACGTTTTCTCAACCTTGCCTTGTATTCTTTTGATGAGAGTCGTTTTTCCGCCACCTTGATTGGGAGAAAATAAGGATCAAAAGGTCGGACTAAATACTTGCAAGGGTACTGGCAGCGATGAGCTCAGATAAGAAAATGGCATGGGAGAACTGGGAAACTGTTTTCAAGATGGTTAGAGATCTATCAACGCGAGTGATCAACATACCGGATGAAGTCACCTGAAGCGTTGAGAGTAATATCTTTGTCCTCGTGTTTAATCTCTTTGTCCTCCACTTTGACCGGGTTGGGAAGTGTGCGCCTGAGGAAGATTTCCTCATCTTTTTTGATTGGCGCAAGCGGTCTCTGCTCATCTGGTTCACTTTTGGACTATACAGTATCAGTACACCAGTAGCTCAGAGGGGGGGGGAATGCATACACTTTGGATTCAACCACTGTCATGTCGTTGTTGGAAGCAACCACAATATTGGTTTGAACCTCTCTGGAGTTTTGTCAGCAATGTATATCGTTATGGTCAAACGAATGGTACTTACACGGTGTTGGTCTCAATGGCATGGTGCTTGATACGAAGGACAATTTGCTGGAGAGTGTTACACGAGACGTACACTTGGTAGGTCGAGGCGGAACCAAGTCGTCTCAAGGGAGGTGCTCACGAAGAGACGCTACGTCCTTAAGACAACCAGAGATACTGAGGTCAAGTCGAGTGGTGCGAAGGTCTTAAGCCGAATGCTCAAGGACTCAAGAGTATGCTAGATTGCGTAGAACAAGAATGGAGACTACTGTACAGGCAGCTGGCTACTTATACTATGTGACACGTAAGCATAGAACTCCATAGAACAAGAGAGAATCAATGAGTAATGGGGAACACGTAACCGATACGAGAGAATCGGCTGAAAGACGAGGCTGTCCGTAGATAAGGACTTATGCAGTAAGCAAGAATGAGTAACGTGATATAATCCCTTCCAGTAGTAAAGGAAGAATAATGGCGTGGGATTAGAGTTCGATGAAAGAAGAGTTAAGCGGACTCAAGAGGATTAGGCAATGAGCCCAATCGTAAGAACACATACCGAAGAGGATATGAGTGCGACGAAAGAAAGAAAGTAAGAAGATACCATGTGTAAGGAGGCAAACTGTAACACTGGCGCTCCGGCGCTTGGACTACGAGTCTGGATGAGAGGTTGTACTCGCCATAGACACCTCGGTCATCGCGGTTGGCTTCATTCTGTCACAGGAAGGGGAGGATAGCACACGCTATCTGAACCACTTTGGCTCTATCAGCCTCACAAGCGTAGAAAGCCGGTATTCCCAGGCTAAGCTCAAGCTGTACAGACTGTTCCGCTCTCTCTGAGCAGTCCGGGTGTTCATCTTTGGAGTCACTAACCTTGTTGTAGAAATGGATGCCAAATACGTCAAAGGCATGATTAACAACCCTGATCTGCAACTGAATGCGACCATCAATCGGTGGATTGCTGGTATACTATTATTTCATTTTGAACTTCATCACATTTCCACAGACCAATACACCGGTCCTGACGGACTATCATGTCGGCCACCCTCAGATGACGATCCTGCAGATATGGATGATTTTGAGGATTGGTTGGACAATTCTTACTCCTTTTGCATTACCTTACTCAATGATCAGTTATTGCCTTCTTCTACCACACCATGCTCTGCACATTTAGGGTTTCATTTCCCTTGCCTACTGCCCTCCGTCCCTTCAGCGTTGGGTTGCTTCCTCCTTTTACCCAATCCTCCGCCAATCTTTGTTCAGTCATATTTCTTTGTCTTTCACTCCTCCGCTTCCGAGCCCATCACCAAGCCAGACTCTCCCACTATACCTCAGTCTACCAAGGCCATCACTAGAGAAGCCCAGATTCGCTTGATCCGAGGTTTTCTTGAGACTTGTGCTCGACCGGCTGACCTTTCTGACACAGAGTTTCACTCATTCATTAACTCAGCAATGAAATTCTTCCTCCTCCATGGCAGCCTATGGCGCCAAGAACCACACGGTCGCCACCAGTTGGTAGTACCCAAACACCAGCGTTTCGGACTAATCAAGGAGGCTCACAATGACCTCGGGCACAAAGGTGTCTTTACAGTCTGGACCCGGCTTCTGCTCTGCTTCTGGTGGCCGATGCTGGTCGAAGACGTCAAGTGGTTCGTCCAAACCTGTCATGAGTGCCAAATTCGCCAGACTCATCAATTACATATTCCTCCTACCATGCTGGTTATCAGTGGCTTGTTTCGCAAGGTCCACCTAGACATGATGGTGATGCCTTGGTCTGCCGGTTATTGGTATATTGTTCAAGCTCACTGTGCATTGACTGCTTACCCTGAGTGGCGGATGTTGCGTTCCGAGAACACATCCACCCTCGCTTCCTTTATTTTTGAAGATATTCTCTGTCGTTGGGGCGCTTTGGCAGAGATTGTCACTGACAATGACCCAGCCTTTGTTCAGGCTCTCAATGTCCTCACTGACTGATACAATATTTGACATATCCGCATCTCCCCCTATAACTCCCAGGCTAATGGTGTGGTCGAGTGGCGTCACCTTGATGTCTGGGAGGCCATCATTAAAAGCACCCCGGGGGGGGAGTTCCACTGGCATACTGTTGCTCACTCAGTCTTCTGGGCCGAGTGCGTGACCATGCTTTGGTCTACCGGTTTGTCCCCATACTTTATTGTTCATGGCGTTGAGCCATTATTTCCTTTTGATCTTGCCGAAGCAACATTTCTCGTTCCTCCCCCAGATACCAAACCCCTCTCCTCATCCAGACTGATCGCTTGGAGAGCCTGTCAGCTCCAAAAGCATCAGAAGGACCTGGAGTCAATCTGTGAGCGTGTCCTAAAGGCTCGGTTCAAGTCTGTCAAGCACTTCGAGGCCACTTTCAAGAACCGGATCAAGGACTTTGACTTTCAGGCAGGCAGCCTGGTCTTAGTCTGAAATACCCATATTGAGAAGGAGCTCAACCGAAAAACGAAGCCTCAGTACTTAGGTCCTATGGTGGTCCTTTGCTGGACTACTGGCGGGTCATACCTACTGGTGGAGTTGGATAGAGTGGTATCCAGATTGCGCTATGCTGCCTTTCAGCTTATCCCCTACTATCCTCGCCTTTCATCTGTTGTTTGTATCACTGAACTCACAGATATAGATGATGAAAACCTGGATAAGCTGGCAGGAGAAGATGTGGAAGAGCCTGATGAAGGAGATCGAGATTCTTATGAGTCAGACTAGTCTGGGCATACATACGTCACCAAAGACCGACACTCATAATTTTTCCTCATCATACTATAATCTCTGTTCCACCCTGGGATTAGACCGGTGACTCTTCATCTACCTCCTATATCTCTCACTAAAAAACCATCATCACAGACAGTCTGTGCCCCTTCTACTATATACCGAAAGCCAGACATCACAATATCCCATTTCTCCCTCTCATCTCCTACTCATATGTCTCTCCAAAAACCCATACCGAACATCTTCCCTTTCTAATGCATGACGGGACACACACCTGTTTATATCTCATAGACCGAACATACCGAACACCGACACTTAGACCAAACGAAGACCAGAAGGCATAGAGGCGGAAAGAAGACTGAACACAAGACGGGCAGTACCCCACACACTGGACATAGATTTCGTTTAACCTTGCTCATTCGACCCCCTTTTATGATGTTCCACCCCTTATTCCTTGTTTTTCTCTCTCTTTTTCTTTTGCATCGATATACCGAAACCCGATCCATTCAAGCGTATATTACATTTTTTGACTCGGACTAGCAGAGGACAGAGGGGAGGAAGCTATCTACAGGTCCATGTCCTTGAGGGCCTCCACTATCTCACTCACCTCCGACATCACCACGGTGTGCTCGACCTCCAACTCCTTCACCTTTGCCTGAATCTGGAAGAGCCAGGAGTGGAGGTGGTTGAGACGGTGCACCAGCACGTCCTGGTGTAGAGCACTATACAGCTCTAGGTTGGTAACCCAAGTTTCCAAGGCTTTCTAGCTAGGTTTCCCATGCTAGACTGAACCCGACCGGCCCATTCTGCATGTAGTCCGAGTCCAGACTTCATTTTCCCACAATAGACCGGTCGGTCTCATGTCGGTATCCTTTTTGGTAATATGTTCTTTGATCGTTCTATATCTGTTGACTGTCAGATATCTTTTCATTAGAGTTCTAAACTTTATCTACCATAACTACACAGTCCTGGGCAATTCCCGGACTATAAAGAGTTTGTACTTTGCATTTTGAATGCATCTTTTGGCACCTATTTGAATCTTCTGCTTTCCTGAACATTCCATCTACTGTCCACACGTCCAAGTCCACTATGGGGCTCATTGACCATCTTCAAACCTTCTCCACCTCTCCACTGCACGCCCGACAGACCGGTCTTCGACCAGCCTACTTTCCTATGGTCCGGACTACCTTCAGATGGCCAGTTTTACCTTCTCTTCATCATCCCCTTCACCCAAGTCTTCACTAACCACATACATAGGATCCTCTTTGGGAATGAGCCCATCGCACCCTTAGACCCCCACACACATAGACCTTGCTACTCACCTAGTAAGGTTTGTTGTTTTACACTGGGTCTTCCTCGCCTCCAACTTGCCGCTGGCCTTCTTCAGCACTGTGCGCGCCTTCCCCTTCGATCAGGCTGGGGTTACATATCTCCCCCTCATCCTTGCTCTCCTCATCGACCTTGATGGGCGAGGCAGCCCGTTTGCTGGGGCCAGCCTTGGCCGACAGCCGAACTGTCCTCCCACCTGTTGAACCAGTGAGTCAGGGATGGGAAGACTGAGATGGTTGACTTACTTTTCATTGTCTCGATGACGACTGCTGCTGCTGCCGAGCTCCCTGCTGCTTTGGTGGGCTTCCTCTGCCTGTGCTGCCCTTATGCCAAGCTGCAGCGCAACTTGGCCAACTTGCATCAGACGCAAGCTGCGCCAGTCCCATATGCGCACTTGGCCGCAACCCCCACCTTCTTGCAGGTCTCACATGCACCTTCGGTGCCGATCAGTCACACTGCCGGCATCAAGACCTTGCGCTTGATGGTGGCGGACTCAGCTGCCATGCCCTCCTCATCCTCTTCCTGAACCCTCTGGCTGCTCATTAGCCCGGTTTAACAGACCGACGGTGTCGCTACTCACCTTGCGTGTGGATGAGGCGACCAACACCACCTCAGATGACACCCCCCTCATCTCCACGGCGGGTACCACTGCCTGCTCCACCTGCTCCACCTCCATCACCGATGCCTGGGATGCCAGCCTCATTGCTTTCCTCTCCACCCATTCAGCCTGCACGCACTTGGCCTCTGCAACCACAACTGCGAATTGGTTGTCGATGTCGGTGTCAATGCCGAGCTTGTCGGCCTCGCGTCAGAGCGTCCTACCCAAACTTTGCATCAGCTGCCACTATCATCGAATATGAGTGGATTACCATTGCCTTGCCGAACACCTCCACCCAGATCTCCTGGTCCTCTGCCAGCTCATCCTTATCGTCAGGTACCAACCTTGCGAGCCCTTTGAGCTGCTCAGTGGCTTGAAGGAAACTATGTATGCCAGGCATTGAGGCACAGTATGGAGCTGGCATTGGTCATGGCACGGAACTTGTTGATGCAGGATTGGAATTGGGACATGATGGTTGGAGGGTGAGAAGTGAGGAAGAAAAAGGTGACGCACGTCGGACTATATACCCGGTCACATGCTTTTGGACTCCGCATTGTTCTCTTCTCGGCACAGATCCTTTTCTGACTGGGGACAGTCAGAAGCCAAGTCCCCCACAGATGTAGAGACCAGTACGTCTCTGTGCTTACATATATTCCATCCCTTTTACCTTTCACCCGACTGCCTTACTGTTATCCCTTCACTCCGAACTCTTTTTAATTGCTAAGACTGGTCTCAGTTTATACCGGACCATGCCGAGCGCATCTGGACTACTCGGTTTACATTGTTACTACATTACTGCTTCACTTTCTATCGGTACCATCGGCCTCCAATCAGGCTTTCCGGCGTCAAAAGCATCCGGTTAGACACTGGTCTCGGGCCCAGTGGAGCAAAAACTAAATGAGGGAACACAAGCGATACTAACAACCATAGAAAACATAGTACCAGTCAGCAAGCCGTTGCCATACATGAAACAATGGTGGACCCTGGAACTAGACACTCAAAACAAAAACACCAAAAAGCTAGCAAGAACCACATACACCAAGAGACAGCAATGCGCCCACCTGACCCCTTTTACTTGTTTCCTTTGGACTTGACAGCTATCTTAGTTTGACAGTCTCGGGTATATCCAGACTATAAAGCCTTGTACTTGGGAATTGAAACACACTTTTGGTTGGATTCTCGAACTGTTCAAACCACTCGTCCCTCGTACCATTCACCGTCTACCACACCGTTCACCATCACCATCACCACATCCCATTCTCACTCCCGTCATCTTGTGCACCTCAGACTTCCGGTCTCGCGCTCCGGTCGCCTCCCAGACTATCCTCTGCACTTTAGCCTTCAGTCCTGGACTTCCTTCCAACTCCTCCCTTACCTTGAGTCCCTTTAGGGGCGAAGTATCTCACCTCCCCTCTTCCCTTTGACGGCCCAGGGCAAGCGTGTCTTACACTCTTATGTAGTCCTCCCAGCTGTTCTATCATCTTTACAGTGTGTTCCAGGATATTCGTAAGTGGCCACTCCTATTCAATGGAAACACAATTGAGATAACTTTACCATCCTATGAGGTGTGCAGATGCTGAGACTGCACAGGTCAGCCAACAACTTTAACTTCGTGGATTGGGATCCTCTGGCCTTTCGCATCCAGAGTCATATGACAAGGGCATTCAGGAGTATCCTTCCAGACCTGGTGGATCGGCCATCACCCACTAGGACAGAGATTCCTGTGATCTTTGCAACGTGGATGGTGATCCACTGGCACTATCACCTGGCAGACTGGTCGACAGCTTCTAGGATGTCTTGCCACGCATTGTGGACTGTGATCCTGGGGGCACCCACCGGCCACCTGCAGCAGCAAAGACTACACTACCACCAGAAGTACATAGGTGGTGCTGCACCAAAGTTGGTCACTCACATCCCACCATGCCCTACACAGAGAATGTCAAGCTGCCTCTTGGAGAAGGGAAACCAGGTTGAAAGAAAATCATTGTCTTTGTTGCTTTGGGATGATGTCAGCAACACTCGTGACATCGATGGGATTGCATCGACCCCATTCACACCCATTCGTAAGCAGAAGGCAGATGGCCAACACACAGGAAAGGATCGTCCACACTCTTTTAAATGTTCAAGAACCTGTGCCACGAAATGCTTTTTTGCTGCAAAATAGGCAAGCCCTTGCTTGCATAGTATCCTCAGCACAAAGAGCCCCACCTTCTCTATCCAACCATACTGATGGGATCCAGATTCCGGCTGTTGGGACCAACCATGCAGCTGCATCACAGGACACTGCCCCAACATGCCCAGAGGGAAGCTTGGACTTGATAACCACAATCATGTGGATGAGATGGTGGCAGTGGGGTCCTAAATTACTATTCATGCTTTGCAACTCATCTCTGATTCCTGGCTTAGTGTCCTGTCCCAAGGCTTGTGGCTCACGTTCTGCTACACCTTTGGGACAACAAGCACTGACTTTCATTCTAGGCTCAAAACTGGAGAAGCGGAAGCTGAGCTATCTACTTTATACTGCAGCTTCAGTCTTATTGAGCCCTTCTTGCCCACTGACCAAAAAAGGTCAGTTCCCAGACCATAAATCAGTGAAACAGAGCATACTGCTCACTTCTACTTTGCATGCTTAATCTTTCAAAGCCCAACATGGGCACTGATGAGTCTGACTCCTTCCTTTGTTAGGCATGTCATATTTGTCCCCGGTCACGACACTTGACAGGATACATGGCTGCAATATTTCCATGTATGCTGGGAGCGAAGACAAGCCATTGGCTCGCTCCAAGGGGTGGGGATCAGCTTCGTCAACATGTGTTGTTCATTGGATCGAGTCATGACATGATATCAGGGTTGCCAGGCACCATGCATTGAGGCACTCGCCATTGTGCAACACCTCCTTTGGGGGTCAGGTTTAATTTGGCCCATCTACTATGGTCACACCTTCCCTTTGTTTGACAAAGTATATATCGGGAAAAGACTAACTCGACTTCCCCATTCCCATTCTTCTTCTACCTTTGTGAGACCTACCACATGGGTGAGAATCCTGACACGATTCAACATTGGCTCATGGAAGACTGAGGTCGTACAAGGGACAAGCTTGCCATTCAAAGGCAGTCATGTGCTGTGGGTAGGAATGGTCCTTATATACCTTACAAGTCCCTGCAAAGCAGTAAAAAAGCCGAGGAAAGTGGTAGGACCTTTTGATGCAATAATGTTCCATACAGCTTAGGCTGTTACGCGAGACATACTCTTGTAGGTCGCAGCGAAACCAGGTCGTCTCAAGGGAGGTACTCACGAAGAGACGCTACGTCCTTGAAATAACCAGAGATACTTGGGTCGAAGGTTCAGAGGTTCGAAGGTCTTAAGCCGATTGCTCAAGGACTCAAGAATACGCTGAATTGCGTAGAACAAGAATGGAGACTAGTGTACATGCAGCGAACTACTTATACCAAGGAACGCGTAAGCGAAGAACTCCATGGAACAAGATAGAATCTGATGAGTAATAAGGAACACGTATCCGATACGAGAGAATCGGATAGAACGTGAGGCTGTCCGTAGATAAGAGTTCGTTGGTAAGCGTGAATGAGTAATATGGTATAATCCCGTCCGGTAGGAATAGAAGAAGAACGGCACGGGGTCATAGTTCGATAAGAGAAGAGTTAAACGAACTCAAAAGAATCAGACAATGTACCCAATCGTAGGAGCACATGCCAAAGAGCAAATGGGTGTGGCGTAGAAAGGAAAGAAGAAAGATACCATGTGATAAGAGATGAACTGTAACACCAGGAAAGAAAATGTTCTCGTCGTTATTCACGACAAGAGGAGGGTGAAGAGAAGGTGGGTCTCGTTCTTCTGGGACAGGTGAATTGGGTGGACTACCGACCTCAGATAGTGGTTCTAAGTGAAGCACGATTGTGAGTGAGCATCGGTTTCCATTCACTTCTGTAACAAAAAGAAGTTGGAATTCGCGGAGTAACCGACGAATAACCAACTCTCCAGAATGAATGGCGAACTCTAAGAGGTCGTTCTCTTCCGTAACCCGAATGGGTTCAGCTCCAATGGCAATCGACATGGCCGAAGTGACCATGGATATAGCCAGCGTCAATCCAGTAACCAACCATGAACCATAACGCGTGAAGATAGCGGGCATCGGAGCTAGCAAATGACGGACCGCCTTCAGGCGGGGCTCATAACCTATCGGGAATATAACCCCGATAGCGCAGGAACACGAAGGGATGAGTTGTCTAGTGGGAGACTCACGTAGACAGGTTCTGGTGGTTGGTGACAAAGTATTGAAGTGGTTCAAGTATAAGCAGAGAGCTTAGGAGTGAACCAGTGAGAGGAAAGAACAAGATAGTTCGATAGGGAGATAGACTGTAAGGTCTATCTTATATAGTATCTAGTACTGTTTGTACGTATTGATACTGAACTCTAATATCATAACTGTATAGTATGATAAGAGATAAGAGATATATCAGCTATTGGCTGATAAGCATATGATGTCATGATAGGAGATAAGAATGATGTCATAGGTCTAGACCATCAGATAAGAGATAGCTTATCTTGATAAGGTGAGTAATATGAATAGCGTAAAGATAAGGTCATAGACCGCTCTAGAATCTGGTATCAGGAACAGAAACTGAATATGAAATACCAGGATTCTCAACAATGTGATCATGGTTGGGGGCGTCCGAAGATCATACCATATACCTCGAGCATACAATCTGTGTCTACTGTATGTATCGTGCTGTACATACATTGTATAC